>JARHVA010002805.1:0-125000 GCA_037957365.1 Torreya grandis | reverse complement strand
GCCAAGGAGGTAGAGGTTCTTATGGTGATAGTTTTTGTCCTACTAGCTACTTATTTCTCAGCTTTTATTTTCCCTCTCCATGCTTTAGATCATCTCTTATAATCATCATCAATTAGTTTTAGATATATAATAAGATATTTTAGCAATTTAATTTTAATACCTACTATTACATCATGCTTACTTAGGAGAGTTCCTATAGCCTCACTAATTTCTAGAAATTTTTCTATCCTTTGGTTGGCAAATGTATCCAAGTCTACCATTTCCTATTTCAAATTCACTCTCCTATCCATGTCTTGATTTATGAAGTTTAAGATAAATTTTTATAGATGGGGCTTGAAGGCATACATGATAATGATGAAACCATCCTTTTTAGAAAGGTGAGTGATCTCATCCTCCTTTATCAGAGTTATGACTATGTCACCCTGTTGGGTCAGACACTAGCCTAGGTATTTCATTTCATCAATCCAATGGTTCAGTGCTTTCTTTTTATTGATTATATATGACTAAACAATGTTCAAGTCCTCTAAGGGGATCATATTAATATCTTCAAAAAAAATCATTTTGATCAACTTCACCAAACTGATTATATTTCTATCATATACCCCATGTGCACCTTCTAATTTCATAATCCTATTATAGATTTCATCTTCTTTTACATTGTACTAGGCTATGGTATTTAACACATCAAACATTTTTTCCATATCCCTTTCTACCTTGGTTATGGTATCCTTCGATAATGTGGTTTTGTGTTGTTACTCTAGGTTATTTTCTCTCTACTAAACTCCTTTTATCAATTCAATAGCTATATTACCATATGATTTTAGATCATAGAGGGGATCCTCTTCATACAATTATTATGGGCCAATCCTAGCTCTCTTCTTCTTAATTAACTCAAATAAGGTCTCCTCTAACTCATATACAATTGTTTGGTCTAGATGGGTGACTTTCCTCTTGGTCAAACTCTTGATTTCTCCATCTTTGTAAAATTTGAATGTTACATATGGAGGATATACAATCACTAAATCTTGGCTCTCTAATGTAGTTAAATATATCTATTTTATTCATAATTTGTCTAAAGAACCACTCAAAGGCTGAGTAAATGGAGGTAATTTATAGTTTGGTGTTAATCCTTGGAAAGAAGACATCTGAGAAGCAACTATGGACGTGACTAAGACAAATACAGAGCTAGGGGGTGAAGAGTGAAGTGTCATTCTTGAAGATGAATAAGAGTTAGTTCTAGTTGAAGCACTAGTTGTGAATAAAGAAACTTGGGGGATGACAATAGTGGGCCTTCTCTTGATAATTTTGGACCTAGCCTACACATAGACCCTAGTAGAATTGGAGGCAAATTGTCCATTACCAATGCCCTAAAAGTGGATGATATGATGAAATTGTTGATAGTGGGAAATGACATATCCGTAGGTCTAATTATAGGTTTGGTGAGGCACTTGTAGTGTAAGAGGTTCATATGGTCTAGAGTTGGGGATTCATAAAACTTACCTAAGGATTGGTTATACAAGAATGAATGAGGTAAACAAACATATTTATAATTTGTTATATCTAGTTCTTCTCTAGTAGAAAGTAGTGAAAGTAACGCTAATTCTAAGGTTATTGGTATTAGAGTAAGATTAACCATTATGTCAACTAAAAATCTTACCTACACTAGGGTAGTGTTTTTTACTTAAGACAAAATGCCAAATATTGCTCCTAAAATAGAATCTTTCTCATTGTGTTTCCTAATATTGGCTCCTCCACTATCCAAAGTAGGAGACAATGCTTTCAATATCCTCTAACTAAGTTGAGGGTCAATTGGAATTTCTTCCTCAGTACTTAAAGCATGGACTACAAAAGTATAAGTTCGTACCTGGGCATCCTCATGTTTGAAAACCTCATAAAAACTTGCATCATCTACCCTCCCTTTTACCTATGATATATTGGTAGCATTGAGTCTCTACATCACCTTTGTGCTATTGGATACATTGATATATAAATTGTCTCCCTCTTCAGGTTCATGATGGTAAGTAATGCTTATATCTTCCCTATGATTGATACATTGTTTGAAATTTAAATGTTCAAGGTCCCACTCCTTATTGGTATCTCTTTCCAAACCAAATGTGGGTCTCTACTTAGTGGCAATAATAACTAATTTATAGTTTTAAATTTTAAATTGGCCAATGTTGGATAATTGAGGATGAACTAGTATACTTTTATTATTCTTACACAATCCATATACCCATACGAGTAATTGTAAGGCAATATCTTGTTCAGCCAACTTGTTTGACACTATGGTAGGCAACCTAAAGGGGACCATCTTATTTACTACTACCCTTATTTTTATGTAATCTAGATAATACCAGTATGACCCTAAAGTTCTTAAGGTAGTTATAATTTATTTTGATATCCTAGATATAGGCCTCTCATGGATGGACCTGTACATATTTGGGTAGAATTTCTTAGTGATTTCCCTCAATTCCTACTTGTATTTTTAGATTCTTACCTTTGATAATACATGAGGCATGATCTAATTTAGATTGGGATCCAAATTGGTGAATCAGAGGAATTTATGGTTAACACAAATAAAATCCACTAGGTAGGAAATATTATATAAATGATCCCCTTGGTTTGCCATGACCTTCCTAATATGGGCTTCTAAGTTTCAAAAAATGATTTTTCCTAGAAGGGGAGCCTTGGCATCATCTATGATCATAGATAGAAGCAGAACCCACTTATCTTCTATGTGGCCTATGTTCTTGGCTCCATGTAGCGTATTTATCATAGCCATCCCCATATTTACCCCATTTTTAAATTGGGTGATCAGGATCTTGTTGATATTGGATTTGCATACAAACCTCCCCTTATTTTCTACCTAGTCCCTCAAAAATTCTCTTATGTTATGTGTTTTAAGCCATTGGGTGATAGTTTCTTGATTATAAAAAATATCTAGTCTAGGTATATCATAATAATCTTAAAAGGCTATCCTAGCCATGAAATCAATTTCATAACCCAAATTAAAATACTTCATCATATTTTCAACACACCAAGACAAGAAAAACATTTGGTAGACTAAGTCTATGCAGGGGAGTACCTCTAGATTAGATGTAGATTTGTACAATCCCATAGATTTAAGTGCCAAGATGTCCAACATATCTTCTAAATCATTAGATACCTCCTCATCATCATTATTTATATCTGTAATATTTTTCACATGGTCTAATAAATCATTATAATGTTTTTCTTCAGTGCCTAGTGTAGCATAATTGAACCTATTATCACATAAGATAATGTTTATTGCATATGAATAAAATAATGGAACTTGCTCTAAATTCATTTCTCCAAATTGTTTCTAGATTTTACAATTAATGATATTATGGGTTGTATTGATGTTGAATGAATGCATAAAATTCTTTAAAAAATAACATGGAACACTTAATAGTTCTTTATCAGCTAATTAT
This sequence comes from Torreya grandis, assembly GCA_037957365.1. Taxonomy (NCBI): domain Eukaryota; kingdom Viridiplantae; phylum Streptophyta; class Pinopsida; order Cupressales; family Taxaceae; genus Torreya; species Torreya grandis. The sequence continues at coordinate 121,548 of JARHVA010002805.1, read as the reverse complement.
TGAAAGTGAATGCAATTCTTTGAGATAACAAGCTTTAAAATCTATAATTTTATAATTTTGAATTGAAATATATGAGTCACAAATGGAAAGTATATTTAAATCTCTTTGACTTAAATCCTAGGTGGATCTTCATTTTTGTTCTAAAAACATCAAAAATCCACTTTGAGAAATCACACAATCATTGCTTTTGGATTGACCATGTGGCCTTTTATCATAGGCTAAACTTTTCCTTTGAGGTGGCTTGGATTTATAACCATTGAAATGAACCCCATAAACATTTATTTCACACCAACAACTAGTGTTTTATAGATAGATATGTGCCATCTAGGTTTCATACTTGACACATGATTGACACTTGGCACCTTTTCATGCACTTCATCCTTTCATTTTGAATATTGGGCTATCTAAATAGATTTCAAGATATTATACCAAGTTTCACCTTATGATTGGATTGATTTTCCTTTTGATGTTACATGTCTGGACCCATTTTTTTTTACTGATGAGGCCTTGGGTATTTACTAAATTTCCAAGTGGCAAGATCTCATTGGATCTCACTATCAAGAAAATTTGTTATATGAAACCTTTAATGGACCTAACTACTATGAAACTTATCCATATATCATATTTTGATTGGATTACTCTCTATTAGGATCCTTTGATTAGGCTCTTACAATGAGGTAGGGGGTCCAAATATCATTAGTTAATTAGTTCTAGATTTTATGTGGCTTGCATGTAGCATATAGCTATCTAAGATTGGGTGACTAAGTGACAAGTGTCATCTTGTCATGCACTCATATTATTATTTAATTTAAACTTCACATGTTAGTTATGGGGGTATGAATAGAATAACCAAGTTTCAAGTGGCATGATACAATTAGATCACTTTATCATGGGAATATTGAAAGTAATTAGGTCTCATAAGGTTGTGACTAGGAACCATTTGGTGTGCCTTGATTGGTTTTCTCTTATTTAGACACTAAAATGCAATAATTGAAGGATAAGTCATGAATTCTCATTAGGTTAGCAGGTTTGGAGACTTTAAAAAATAATAGGATCCTTAGAAGACCATGACTGAGTTCCAAGTGCCATGTGATTAGATCACTAGGTCATAGACCTTTTTGTAACATTTATTTGAATTTGAAATTATATAAATGAGTGCCAAGTGGCACACTTTGATTGGGTCATTGGGTCATGACTATTTTCAAAATCTAAAATGCACCTGATGAAGTCTTGAACTTTATATGACTGAGTGACCAATGCATGTGATACTGCCATGTGTCATTTGAGGTTGAGTTGGCATTAGGTTTATTTATAATTTAAAGGAATGCAAAATTTATTAAACTACATAATAAATAAGAAGTGGAAAGTCTAAATTCATAAATACTAAGTACAAAATCTGACTTGGACACTTTTATAAAACTTAAATCAAGGTACATAATAGTACTGAATATGATTTTTGACATATCCAAAGTAATAATATGATTTAGAAACCTTAATTAATATTTTTTGTTGTATAATAGGGACCATAACTTATATTTTAAAATTTTAATCCCTTGAAAGAGAACTTTTTAAACAAATTAGATCATTAAAAAACTAATGGACTAGACATTAATAAGCTAGGATCAATTTCATGTAATTTCATTTTTTCATTAGTGTATTAAAAAAAACCCTAAATATATTGATGAGATCTTAAAAACTATACTCAAAGCAAAAAATTAAAAAACTATAGTTGAAACATCACTCCCCTTGAACACATTAAAACCAAATACATCTAGGGGGGCACATGTTATGTGTTTACACCTTTATTTCATAAAACTACTATTCATACATCTATTATGGAATAACTAGTTATTTTAACATACATACTAGTTTCAAAGCCTATCACTACTCAAAACATATTTTCATCCCCTTTTATTGCTACTCAAATTGCTAATATAAATCCCACTAGGCCTATAGTTCAATCGCTCCTTCAAGTTATAAATAACTTAGAGGAGAAGGTTCTAAACATTATAAATGCCTTGAAGGACAAGGTTATAAAGATTAAACCAAATTCTTTAAAATATCCTCATGCTATGATTCACAAGATGTATTTCATAACCCTCTATCGCTTGAGATCTCTTTACACCCTTTGCCAACTAGAATTGTTACACCTAAGTTCACACTTTATGATAGCAAGGGTAATCCTCAAAAACATCTTCAAACCTTTTATGCAACATACCTTGACTTTGCCTCCAATGCCAAACTTTTGACCAATTATTTAAAATAACCCTAAAATACTATGCTTTAATGTGGTTCTATGATTTACCTCTAAAATCTATAAAAGCATTCAAACCTATTACAAACTATTTTTTAACACACTTTTCCATTAATATTTCTAAAAATCTTTCATATGCCCAAGTTACCAAAATCAAGCAAGGAACAAATGAACCCATCAATTATTATGTCTTGTGATATAAGAAAATTCTAGCCAAAGTAACCAATCTTATGGTATACAAAGAGTTTCAAGATATATTATAGAAATGTTCACTTTATATTTTATATGAGTCCATTATTTTTAACAATTTCAAATCATTTAATGACTTATTCCATTTTATACATGACCATAAAATTAATTTTATGTCATTAAATAAGTACCATTAATTAAAGAACATGCCATCTACATGTACATATAGTACAAAATTCATGTCAAACCAAGTTATAAGCTAAAATCTCCTAAGCTTAAAAAAGAAACAACTACTACATTTAGCATAATTCACAACCTAATCAGCTTGTCTTATCTAATGCACCAATGAGATAATTCTCATTTTTACTTAATTCCCCAACTTAATTAATCCCATGGTTACTATAATGTCATATTATATCTCTCCCTCATCTTATTGAGGTTTATATGAGTCAATCTATACCCAAAAGATATGATGTGAATGCTTATTTTGACTATTATTAAGGACCAAGACATTATATAAGAATATGATTTACCTCAAAACACAATATCCAAGATCTTATTGATGACCAAAATATTATATTTGAGGATCCTCCAAAGGAATCGGGATCATAACCTAGTGATCACCATAAATAGAAAATATTTAACAATCATGTGAAAGACCATTATAAGAAGGAACCGAAAGTGCAAATTACATAGAATGCATATCCTCCTCCATCACATTATAGGAAACCAATATATGGGATTATTGGTACATAAATGTGATATTTACTTGTTATCAAAGTTGTAATACACTTTTTGGAGAAGGAGTTTTATGACTTGTATTTCCAACCTAATACAATGAGAACACTCCAACTCTATGGGTCACCTATGGTTGGAATGAAACTCTAGAGAGGGACTATTCCCCTTATGGATCACCTAAGATAAAACTAACACTACTGATACTTTTAATAAATGGGATAAAGGTAACATAAATACAAGGAATCTTAAAGTAAAAGAGGGTTGATACACTATAATAAGCTTGTCTCCTCCACACACTTGAGATTAGACAATGGAAACCTTGGGAACTGCATCATATATAACTCAATAATGAAATATATAGAATTAATTTATCATATATAATTACAAAGATATACAATAATAATATAATTATAATCACTAATCACCATAACTAACAATGCATAAACCATGAGATATATAGACTATAACTTGTAAAAGAGAGTTGACATGCATACAGGTGGAGTGGTATTCAACATAATCAAGGGGGAAATACTTCACCACAAGGATAGAATAAAAAATCATTAAAAACACATAATTCAATCCATGAGAGGGTATAATATTCCTTCATTTATTAAAATTCAAGCACATGTATACATTTTAGTAGGGTTATGCCATCACCAAAAGAGGAGATTCTAAAAAATGGTCATTTTTAGACCTATAAATAGAAGAGAGAGAGAGAGAGAGAGAGAGAGAGAGAGAGAGAGAGAGAGAGAGAGAGAGAGAGAGAGAGAGAGAGAGCTAAGGCTTTTATTTGATACATTACACCTTCATTTTTAGATTTAAACCATCAAATATATAATAAAAACCATCTTCTATCCCTCTTCAATGTATTAGCCTACCTACTTGATGACCTTGACTAGAATGTGGCATATAGATGGAGTAGAGGGGCATATTTTAGTCTTGTTTGACTTTATTAATGCATGATAATTCCAAATTTATTCAAACACCTCCTTATTTGGTTGTTACAATAGTGTAACATGGACTATTTGACCTCCATGAAGCATTAATTAGCTTACCTCACTTCAATGCATGTCAATTAGGCCTAAAACTATTGTAATTTTCTGTGCCCCATTTTTTAGTTGCAAGTGCATTAGTTACCTTACTTAATTATCCTTATAACCTTCTAGGCCACTACCTAGCCTTTCATGTCTTCTTTAAGGTACATCTCAATAATGGAAAAACCACACACACACTCTATATCCATCAGAAAAGCTAAAATATCACCTTATTAAGAGAGTGTTCAAGTCGCAAGGCTTTTAATTATGTTTTTATGATCTCATCAAGGCCTTCCATAATAATGGAGATACTATACTATGTCTTAAAAACATACAATTTATTCATGATCCCAAGATTGCAACATGTATCATTATTACAAGGTAAGAGAGGTTAGAGAGATTCTTGAAGAATAAATAGAAGTAGTATTTCCTTCATTATACATAGCTCTTAAACTTTATTTTTCTCTTTCTCGACTTTAAGTCTATATTTTTTTATTATACAATCAAAATATCCTTATAAGCCTTGAAATATATATCTTGCAATTATGGGAACCCTACTCATGCCTTGTAAGACTAAGGCTACCTTTTGAAATATTTGTTAGTAGCCTCATTTATTCTTGTTTAGGCTTATAAGCCACCATCAAACTTTATTCATCACCATAACCTTCATTGTTATCTTTAGTCATTTTTATGGGATATACCTACAACTTGTATGAATTACCCATCCTATATGCCTACATAATTCCTTGAAAAGACCAAAATTTTATACTTATATGTTTAAGAATATTCTTATCTTTTAGGCATCCAACAATTATCCGTTTTCTATTCATATGAGACTTTAATAGACCCATTATATCTTTATCTAAGTGTTGAAAAATACCTTAAGGGTTGGGACTTGCTTGGAAACTTGTATTGTCCTCTTTGAAAACCACATGAAGTATTTATAGCCCTGAATTTGCACAAAACCTCTTAAATGGTATAGAAATACAATGATATAATGGAGACCATATAGGATGATGTTGAAGAAGCCTACCATCTATCCATCTAATTTGAAAACATGGAGGAGATATCACATTGGATCCTATCATGTGACTTAGTCACCTTGATGCTTGTTTTCCAACCTAATTATATTGTAATAAATGGGACCTCAAGATTTATGTGATGAAATAGAATCACTTAAGAATTAATATAAGGCCATGGATCATGTAAATTCAAGACTCTTTAACCTTGACACTTTCTCATATACCTAAAAATGATTTCAACCTTCTCATTCATGATTTAGAACTTGAATTGGAAAGCTTGAATGAATCAAGAGTTATTTGGCCTTCATGGATGGTATATAGACCATATGACCCATTTTTTATCCCCATATTTGTGTTACTTTCCTTAAAATCCTCTATTCATCCTTCTCCTAACCTTAAAATGAGTCAAAACATAGATTTAACAATGTTAGACTATGTTTTTTAGGGACTATAGGTTTATAAACCCACATAGATTTATTTTTAGGTACTCTAACACCTTGGTAATTTTCCATAAACTTGAAAAATGATGTCCCCTATATCCCTTAAAAGTTTCATCCAATTTGGTTCATTATTTTCCAAACCATGTTCATTTTTTAGATTCTTTGTAGAGTTTGGAATTTATATGTAAACCTGTAGGCCATGAAACTTTGATATATCCATATCATAAAACTCTATCATACTAAAAATTATAACACACTTGTCCAATTGTATACCCTATCTCCCATCTAAATTCCATCAAATTTGGCTTTGTAAAACAAAAGACATGGATTTTTTGAGGTCCCTAGAAACTTTAGGTAGGGTACAGTATAATATAGATTCATAGGGGTGATATATGAATATATTACCCTTTGGGTGTCATTTTTAGGGTTTTTGATGACTATTCATGGTTCCCATAATTCTTGGTTCACTCCTTAAATCATTTTTGTCCTATAATCAACCATTAGTGTTTAAGAAAGGCCTCCTATTGACTATCTTATCACATTTATATTTAAGGACAAATGTACAACCTTGAATCTAGTGTCAATTTTGCTATTACCTTTCTTAAAACCATGTTTGGTGATCTATCTTCACTGTTCTTACCCCCTATTACCTTAACTAATGTATTATAACTCTCTTAGATTATGTTCCTCCTCTATAGACATGTATATGATTTATAATCCTCTTTTTGTCATGAATTATTTTGATATATGTTTGATATCTTTGATATTATCTAAAAATGATTATATGATTTATCTAACCTCATTTATGTGTATTAAACAAGACATTCTAATAGTGTATGAATAGTACCAATAATGTCAAAATATAATAATATAATTTGGTCTTGATTAGATACCTTAAGCAATATTAAACTACCTTAAATATGATAAACTATTATAAGAGTTGAATAAGGGACTTTTGAGCCTATAGAAACTCATGAGACAATCTTGAAATGTGTGGTATTTAAGGGACCTTGATGAGATTATGTGAAACTTATAATACCTCCACCCATTGGTCCTTTTAACTCCTATTTGATATTGAAAAATTTGATAGTCCATCATCATAGGTCTATGTGAACTTGTAGGGAGAAATGAGACTTCTCTTCAAGATGGTTTCATGGTTAAGAATAGTATTTAACCATTGAAAACTACTAAACTTTATTCAATATTATTATATCCTCCTTATCTAGTGTAAATCATCCTCAAATAAGAACTATTTATTTAGTTTCAATAATTGGGCTAAGGATCTTACAATATGATGTTGGAGAGTTGCCATTGATGTCACAAAAGTGTCCAAGTGAGTGGATGAAATGCCTTGATATTCTAGATGACAATGACAATGTATGCAATGTGCTTGTCCTAGAATTCTTGAAGGAGGCTTGGTCGATATTTAATGTTGGTATGTCTAGATATGTTTAGGGATGAGTATGGTGATTTTAGAATATTCAAGGGGTCTTATTATAAGTCAAGAATACTTTGAGTACTTGTGTTCATGACTGGAATTCACCCAGTTCATCATTGTTCTCATCTAGACATTTTGGGTCTAATGACATAAATTATAAGTATGCATTTTGATGATGTCATAATTGGCATGTGTGGATGAGTCAAGGGGAGTTGATCATATGGTTATGATCACATTAATCCCTAGTTTATATGCATAAATTATTAGTTCTATAAATCAAGCATGAAAAAATATATGCAAGTGCAAATTTGGGCTACCAGGTAATTCGATAGTGTTTTGCCATACTTAGCCAAATTTTCATATGGTAAGAAAATCCAAGTAATCATTTTGATATAGTCATATTTGACATGAATGGTAGTTTCAAGAGGAGTTGGTCATATGGTTATGATCAAATTAATCCCTAGTTTTTATGTTTAAAGTCTCAGGTCTAATAATGAATCACAACAAAATATATTCAAGTGCAATGTTGGGCTTCTAAGTAGTTTGATAGTGTTTTCCCATACTTAATCAAATTTGCATATGGCAAGAAAAGATGAGTAAGCATTTTTATATAGCCATAGTTTGCATGTGTGGAAATTTAAAGAGAAGTTGGTCATATGTTCGCTTTTTTTTTTTTTTTGTGCTTAGTTGATTTGAACTAACTTTCAAGTATAGTGATGAAGTGCATCAAAAGCTATACATGTGCAAATTTGGCCTTTCCAGATAGTTCTAGGCATAGTTGGCTCTATGATAGATAAATCTAAGGAGGAATTTTAATGTTGTTATATATCACAAGTGTTAGTGTTCTAATATTATATTGATACATGGTTGTATTCTTATATGTAATGAGATCATATGGTTCAAATTTGAGAACATGAGAGTGAGCGAGGCAAAAGTTATGATAGTTGAAAGTTAGCCTTTTAGGCAGATAATAATGGTCCCCATACCTGGTCCATTTTACAAGAGATAAAGATCATGAAAAAATTAAGATCCAATGGTTCACTATAGATCATATAATTTTTATCTAAGGTTCATTTCGAGTGAGATGGTAAGAAGTGCATATTGTTTAATGCTAAGCAAAGGTAAAGGATAAGGATCTAATGATTCACGTTTAATCATGCAATTGATATTGATGGTGAAAATGAAGTCAATGTGGTCAACACATTTAAATTATATAATTATTAAAGTTAAATATCCTTAAAATAAAATCAATGGTGCATAATTTTTCTAAGAAGTGAGGATATGAGATGATAACATAGTGGTTGACATTTAACTATGATTGTTGGCATTTGAATACTTGAATTTTACAAAGGAAAAGAAACCAATGCTATGTATTTTATCCATAAATTTTTTATCTAGGATGAATTCAAAGATTCCATTAAAATAAAATTTTAAGAGGATTTCATGGCACATATAATGAACATGGTTATAAGGTCTGAATGCATGTAAAGTCAAAGCTATTGAGCTCTAAATTTGACAATGTGTTTGACTATGTTCTGCAAGTGACTCGTGAAAGATGTTCAAGATTTTTTTGATGGTATTCTGATGTTTTATGATATATTTGACATTGGGAAGAGTTGTAGACTTCAGTAGTATAATTTTTATGTACTTTTGTAGTATGATCAATTTATCTTGAGTATGAATAAAGCTTAATAAGTTGAATATGTGTTCGTTCATGGTGTCCTTATGAACAAGGCTAATGTTTGAGTTGTTTGTGATTACACAAAAGAGTGAAATGATGAATATAAAAATTTGAGGATTTCTAAGAGGACATAAAGAGTGGACCTATGAATTTGGAAGTGGTCCTATGTTCTTTCTTACCTGATGATATGCCAAATGGGTGAACAGGTATAAATCAGACTTATTAGAGATATAAGGGCCTAATTTAAATGTGTAGATACTTAAGGGTGACCCATGAGTGATTTATCATACCTATGTGGATGGTATTGAGTTGTGTCTAAATGAGATAGATACCTTAAGGGTTAAGTCATGCCTATTACTTGACCAAGATGGTGATGATCATGAATGTTCCATAAATAGTGAAACCAAATGTGATGGTTTCTAGACTTGTGAGATACCTAAGAGTATTTTGTTATGGAGCAAAGGAAATGGTGGGTGCCCAGTATATGATTTGAATAAAAATATAAATTGAGGACTATGCATAAATTTTGGGTCATAATTCTATTAGTAGAATAGTGCTCTTACAGATTGAGTGTGAGAAAAGGTGAAAAGTTATAATTATAGGTCCATCATTAGGTGTTGAATACATCAATTCAAAGGTGGATGTGTTCATAGGTTCTTTTATAAAATATAAACATCTAGGGGGTTTTAGCCTCCTTGCAAGGTGAAACTTGCTAAAGGTCTAGTTATTATGGAAAATCAACTAGACATGGGTTGTATCACCTTATGGGATTATAGTCTCAATTAATAAGGGATAATAGTTCCTTGATTAGTTACAACTAGTCTAAATTGGTTCTTGTTATTATAGGATAGTATTCCAATTGTAGGTTCCAGTGGGTTTTCTTCCCCAAGAGGGTTTCCCACATATGTCATGTGTTACGTGTTTTATCTTGCATTATCTTTATTGTTCATTTATATGAATATTATATATGCTTCATGAATGTTTGTGGCAATTGATTAAGAATTTGAAATAATTAAAATTGGAGTTTCAATATCTAGCCTCACTTATTCAACCACCCCCCTCTTAGTGATTGTACCTATATCAATTGGTATCATAGTAGGTCCTTTGGTAAAGGCTTAACAACTTGAAGGTGATCCAAGGTAAAATATGGGTAGTAATTAAGGAGATTTCTCTACTAAATAAGCATAAATGTTCAATGGATATAATTATGCTTTTTTGAGTGTAAGGAATGTGAAATACATTATGTCCCTAGGGTTTTATGTATGGCAATCTATTGTGGATGGTTATATTACTCCTAATACTCTGCCATCTAGTTTTGCAGACAAGAAGTTGTTTGAGAATAATTCTAAGGCAATGAATGCCATCACTTGTGGTCTTACAAAGACTAATTTCAAAAAAATAATCCATTTTAAATATATTAAAGATATATGGAAAAAAATAATATCATTTATGAATGAGATTCAAAATTTAAACTTGCTAAGTTACAAACTCACTGAAGGTAATTTGAAATTCTAAAAATGAATGAAGACAATTCTATGACATCCTTTCTATAGAGATTTGATGACATTGTAAACATCATCAAATGTCTTGGAGAGAACCTTGAAGAGGATACTATAGTTCAAAAATTATTAAGGTCTATATCCCTCAACTTTGATCCAAAAGTATTTACTATAGAATAAAGTCATGATCTTACTTAATTGAATATGGATCAATTGCATGACACCCTTAATACCTATGAGATGAGGAATAATGATGATATACCACAAAATAAGGAAGAAAAATTCAATATAAATATGAATCATAAGAATAAATTAAAAGTTAAAAGACCCAAAGAGGGTGGGATATTTTACATTGATGAGGATGAACTAATTGCTTTGATTACTAGGAAATTGAATACAGGCTCAAGTAAGTATAAGGGTAAATTACCCTTCAAGTGTTTCAGCTATGGGGTGATAGGACATTTTTATTGTAAGTGCCTTCATAAACATGGGAATAATGATGATGGATATCATGGTGAAGACCAAGATGAATACAAGAAGACATACATGAAGGAAATATTCAAAAAGTATAAAAAAAGAAGTCATTCAAGAATAAGAAGAGTCTCTACACCAAAGAAGATTGTAGCTCATCAAATAAGAGTGAAGATAGTGACTTAGATAATAATAATGAACATGTTGGTCCTATTAAATATGAATACATGTTCATGGCTAAGAAAGGAAGTTACATCAAAAGGAGTCTACTTGGAGTGATTTAGATGATAATGAAGATGAGGTGGACTATGAGAATGCATTGAAAAATGCTCTTGAAGAACTAAAGATTGATAATAAGATTAATAATAATATGAAGTCTCAAATCAAGTAATATGAGGATAAATTCAATGTGTATGAAGAAATAATGAATGAAGACACCAAGAGCATTAAAATATGGTCAAGCATCTCAGTTTTCAATTAGAAATTCTACCTACCAGTTTGAAAGTCAAATAAGATGAATGTTTAAGGTATGCTTCTAATATTGTATCCTTGAAAGATGAGTTATAAAATTTTGAAATCAAGGTTAAATCATTTGTCAAGTTTGATAAAATTTATAATGATTTGGATGATCTATTAAAGAGTCAAAAGTTATCTAGTGATAGATCTAGATTGGGTTTTAATAAAGAACCCAAAGTTGCTTCTCAAGTTGGCATGAATGTCAATAAGAGAAATATGTATCATACTTTGAAGATAAATAATCAAAAAAGGAATGAAGGTACTAGTAGAAAGAAGACAAATTAGATCAGACAACCAAATGTCATGAGGTATGCAAGTTTTAATGGTTACTATTTCACATGTAATCAATTTCGGCATAAAGGTAGAGAATGCAAGAGACCTATTAGAAATGATTTTTCATGGAACTATAATGGGGGGCATTAGTCAAAAGGTTTAAATAGAGATAATTTCCTTAAATCTCTTGTTGTGGGACACTTTGCAAACCATTATCCACATAAGGTTAGACAAGGTGAGTCCTCTTTAAAAGGTGGAGGTTGTTTCATTTGTCATGACATAGGAAACATTGAAAATTTCTATCAGAACAAGATAATATAAAATGTGTTTCCATCAAGGAGTATTATTTTATATAATTTTGAGAAGATTGACCACATTACTAGGTTCTGTAAGCAAAAGCCTAAAAGATAGAATATGTTTAATTAGGCTCCAAGAGTGAAAGTAAAAAGGAAAATTAGCTTATAGAAACCAAAGGTGGTAAGTATGAATCATGATGAGTCTACTACTCCAAGTAATCTATTTTTTATGGTGGATAATGATTTATAAAATGAAGAGTGCTAAGGGCTCTCACTATCTACTCATGTTGTGAATGAAGAGACCAAGCTCAAGGAGAATACCAAGGTACTGGTTAAGGCTAGTTTTGAAGTGAGTATGAATCCAAATGAACATGTTACTACTGATGAGTAAGCATCATTCAAAGAAATCAATTATCAGTGCCTAGTGATGAGGTTCTAAACTATAATGAATATTCTTCGGATAAAAAGGTATGTAATGAATCTTTATTTCCCCATGTATTGTCAATTCAATATTAAAGGAGAAGGAAAATGTTGTAGTGGTTGAGCATATTGATTATATTAAGTATAAGAAGAATAAGAATAACTATAAGTATCAAATGACCAAGGAGGATAATGAGTATGAGGAGTTATGGGAAAATCCTAGTTTCACATTGTTCTATGATACTATGAAGTAGGTTGTCTTTGCATATGCTTTTGAGGAGACATATTTCTTAAGGAAAATCATGTTTATGTGCTCAAGATCATAATGAAAATTAGATAAGGTCACTGGTTACAGTGGAGAAACAAGTTCATGAGCTTATTAAAAATACTTAAGAAGGAGCTTGATGGGGTACAATCCAATGAGAGGGGGGTGAGTCAATTATAAACCAATTAAAAACTTTTCTTCAAAACCTCTTAAGCAGTATAAACAAACTCAAAGCAAGATGTAACAATGAAAAATCATACATGTAATGATTACACCAGAATTATGTGGGAAACCCTCAAGGGGAATAAAACCCACCCTAAGTCCTACAAATAAATGGACTACTATCCTATAAATATGGAGCAAATAATAGGCCTTTAGTGAGACACTTGTCTCACACAAAACACATGTTCCTAGATTGGTCAAGTCCTTCTAACCAAGGTGAATGAGCACCCACTCAATCACCTTAAAAAAGATATTTTTTTTTAATATTCATTGTCTTAAACCTATGATGAATATCCCTAAAAGAACACCCTTCTTCAATTCTACAAATTCACACAAGCAACATCAAGCTATCTCACCAACATAAGCAATAACCCCTTCTTAAGCCCTTTGCTCATACTTGAAAATATTCCATCATAAATCTCAAAAATATTTTCAATAGAATAAAAAATATATGATGAGTCTAATGACACCCTTCTCAAATCAAACCATCAAAAACTCTAGTCTCCAAGACCCTCAACCTTCACATAAGGTCTTCAAAATATCTTCATAAACACTTGTTTGTCTAGCTTGATTCCCTCAAAAAAGGGCATAAAACATCTTGTCTATATACCATTATAAATTATGGTCAAAAATATCACTTTATAAAATTTTAGGAAGAATCACTTATGCCTCCCAATGTCAGCCATGAACCTCTACAAAATCTTTCTAGTCCATACCATGAGCTCATGTCACAAACACCTCACAAACAAATCATAACTCCACTTGTGTGACCATGTTTGAATAATAAGATATTATTAAAACCTTAAAAATATTTGAAAATTTATTTCAAGGAGTCCTCAACACTCTCCAATCCTTGATAACACTAGATCTGACCAACTGCCCAACAAATAACCTCAATCATCCAAACCAGTTTCCTTTTGCTAGCAAAAAACATCATAGTCAACTATGAGTCAACCATTCACTCATTTAAAAGTGAATATTAAAAATAAAACTTACATGGATATAGTGTATACATCACCTATATCACCTCCAATATCTCAGACCAATCCTTACTCACTGATTAGGCCTTCCAATTCCACTTCTCACTCTAACTAGTTTTTCTCACTCGTGGCACCCTTTCCTTCGTATCAACTAGGAAAATTTGAGGATTTATATATTTGATAAAGAGAAATAAATATTCATAAGCTTCATCACACACCCATTTTTTCCCCTGGTCATTCTTACAAATTTCCCTCAAAATAAAAATCACTTTTAAGAAGCACTTTTCTATGGGACCCAAAAATAGTCAAGACTAGCCAATCCCATCCTCAAAATCCTAGAGAAGTCCTATGAAACTTGAAAGCATCATTTTTTCCACCCACCACATTATTAATAATCAATAATAAATATCTTCAACATCAGGTCTAAGACTAGGGTTTTTACACATAAAAACTTGCTTACCTTCTTAGCAATCATTCATAAATAATAGGCCCTTAATCCATGAAATAATTCTTGTAAAAACTTCTTATGAACCTTATAAAAGATCTAAGAAAGGATAAACTCCCCATGAAAAGTATACATGAGCTGAATAATGTGATAACTTTCCTCTCAGGCTCAAAATACACCATTCAAACACCCTTTGAAGCACATGAAAGCATTTCTAACTTTATCTCTCATCATATAACATTTGACTTGGTAAATATACTTTACCACACCTCTAAAATAATATATATTGTATATATAGTGTTAAAAACCTTGAAATCACTCATTGACCCTTCAATAGGCCTTAGAAGCCCATCTAAGCCGACTAAGCCAATGGCCAAACTATCTTACAGACCTCTTAACACCTCATGAAAACCATATATATATCCTCTTAGAATAATATAAATGTATAACATAAATATTAAAATCATACTAAGCTCCTAACCATGGTATAAAATCCAAATTACTCAAGATCCCTTAGGTAACCATACAAGGTCAAGCCTACAAGGCCCAAACTGACCTGCATACATCATGAAGACCATATGAAGTCAAACCTTGAGAATATAAAACATAAATAACATATCACACAACATCATACCAATATATAATCCATCATTCATCATTCACCTAGGACACTCATTCTCATTCATGCAAGCATCACACTATTCCAAGCACACTAGGCCACCATGTTCCATCACTTTGACCTGATAGACCACTTTTTCATTGCTAATGCCTCTCATACATCAATCACAAAACCTATCATCAATATAAAAATAATATCCACATTTTTTATTAATGGAAACATACCAAAAAACTTCTCCCCCTTCACCCAAATGACAAAGTAGACACTCTTCAACACTGGGCACCATAGAAATCAAACAAGTGAGCTATAAGAAACTCATAAAAACATGCTCACAAATAGGAATTTATTTGAAAATGAACCATTAAAACCTCAAAAAAACACAAATCCCCCTTGGAAAGTACACTTTACTTATAAAATACTCTTAAACCATTAATATACTTATACCTGTTAGCAAATGTAAGGCACCAAAGCTCCCCTTAGGACCTTGATCCACATTCAAGACTCCCCCTTAGTCTACACAGACAATGGACACCCACAAGACCTCTAAGATCATCAGCCACCAACTCAAACATCAACATGGGCACCTCAATATCACACAAACTCACTTACCATTCTCTTAAGACACCCTGTAGACCACCAAAGACACTCCAAGCACAACACCATACCTAAAAACACATTTAAAATAGGCCAACATGATCATATGGAATGAAAAATGTCATCCTTCTTTTGAAAATTTCTTCAACAATCTTAATTTTATTCACTAAGCCTATTTAAACCCCTTATAGCCCTATCTAGCCACTATAGATCTCATAACTCTCTACCTTGATAATTTCAAGCAAAGAAACTTCATATTTGAATACCACTACCATGTCTCTTTGGACATGCCAAAACTAGGCCTCCACCTCATTCTCCTTAGCATACTTCCTTAGCCCAGTAGCCAATTAGGCCTCCTAGTGAGATAAAACTTGAATAAAATGAGTATACTCACTTCCAGACCACTGTAAAACTTGATTCAACTACCCATTTGGCCCATTCAACTAATTTTAAATCTTCCAATCTTCAACTCCAATATTTGACCACTTTTCCAAACATGTCTAAATGACTAGGGCTTTAAATCAAACACTTTATCAAAAGTAAACCTCCAATCAATGCTAACACCTAATTTAGATACCACACCTGGAGACCACAAAAACTCACTTTCATGCCAAATTTCAAACCTTCACACCTTTGGGAACATTGACTTCCTATAAGCCTCTAAACACATGTTGTTAAGAAGAAGAAGCAAAGACCACTCAAAATGCTCCACCTAGAACAAAATAATTCATCAACATATCAAACCACCTAGAACACATCTCAATTACATGTAAAAACCTTCTTGAGCATAAAAAATTCATGAAAAATCTCCAATCTTCATATGACCTTTGAAACCAAGCATTATATGCATATAGACCAAAACCTACAATAGGCACCTTAACCAAATGGTCAAAATCACATTTGAGTACCTCATTAGCATCTCCAAGTCATCTTCCCTCCTTTGACATATAAAAAACAACTTGAATCACCCATTATCAAGTTTGAAATCACTTTATAACACTATATGAGCAACTTTGGCACTTTCTAGGTAATCAACACTGCTAAAAATGATCAACTCAGACTTTTGACCATAAAAACTCACATCTAAGAAAATCAAAGACTCAAACCACCTGGGAATGACTCATAAAAATCTATCACAAGTCCTCACAAAAACCACTTCTTCCTTCTCCTTCAAATCACCACTCAACCAAGGCATCATAAATTGATCGAAAATGCACTTTGGGACCAAAAGGCCTAAACATACCTCTTAAACATCATTTTTGCTTCTTCATCTAAAGGAGTCTCTTATGAAGCATAGAAAGAGACCTCCAATCCCTCAAAACTACTCTAGAATAGTGTAAATCTTGGAGTGGCCCACATCTTCTCATATTCTTATTCTTCCTTAGTCAACATAGTCTTATTCTTCCTTTTCTTCTTCTTAGACTTAACTGAGACCACTTTTTATATCCTTGAAATTCTTTCCTCCTTTTTTAGACTTGAATAGGAAACAAATGAGGATGTCACCATGTCTTGATTTACATTATTAATTGAATTTACCTTTTGAATATCTGGCAATGCTTGATCTATATAAGAAACATTATCATCTATAGCTTTAAAATGATCAACACTCATCTTGAGGCTATTTTTATCTCACTTATTCAATTTCTCATTGTTTTTGATCTCTTCATTGAAAACATGAGAAGATAATGTGAACTCCTCAATGAAAGAAACACTCTCTACCTAATCAAACACACTACTCTAATCTATAGACATATCAATTATCACTTTCTTTTCTTCATTTGGCCCATTTAAGACGTTGTTTTTCCTCTTTTGAAAACATGGAGTTTGATTGGTATTAACTTGATTAAGATCCCCATTTTATTACAAAATCTAGAAATATGTCCAAATCCTTTGAAATTAAAACATGCAATCCTTCTTTGATATTGATAAAACCTAGGTAAGTGATTAGTCCTTTGATAATTGAAGCATGTTACATTCTTAGGAGTAGACTCACCTTGATTTATCTTATTTGGACATTAATTAACTAAATGTCTCATCTCCAAACACTTGAATCACTTTATTTCATTAGGCTGACTAACTTCCTTATTCTTAACCTTCATTTTACATTCATTGGCTCTATGACCAAACTCATGACAAACATGACAATGTCCATTAATGTTCAAATGTTTTATGGAATTATGCTATCTTACCTTGTTGGAGTTGACACCCATAGTTTGAGTATTGATCTTTTTAGGTTTTTCCTTTTTCTCTTCAATGATTTTCTCCTTTTCTTGAGACACTACTAATGGCTTCTCAATGAAACCTAGACCTGTTCTATCACTTGAAGACTTTTGACTCATCAATAGATTATCAAGATGATTTATAATTTTCTCATACTTGGAAAAACACTTATCCTTACACCAATTTTTTTCTAATTCATCTTTCAAAATTTTGTTTTCGAAAATCAACTTAGAACATTATTCTTCCTTACCTTTTAGACTTAAAGATATAGACTCTAATTTGGAATTTAAGAATATGATTGCTCCATCATGCCCCCTATTATCTTCAATTATCTTAGCTTCAAAATTACTAAATTAAACTTCATATTCTTTTAATTTAGCCTTAAAACCTTTACATACCTTTCTTTCAATCTTCAAATATTTAAGAGAAATTTTTAGTTCACTCTCATAGTCTTGTGTGGCTTTCTCATCTTCTTCATTTGATCTACTCCAGTTTCCTTCAATTTGATATGAGCATTCAATTTCATCATCTGACTTGACTACCATGAAAAGGAATTAATCATCCTTAGCTTCACTCTCATCATGACTGATATCAAATTGACTGTCATAACTCACTTCTAAGTCACTATCATCCTTATTTCTCTATAGGCTCCTTTTGTCTTTATGGAAATTCTTTTTGTTATCAAACTTCCTAAATGATCCCTTGTTTCTATTAGACCTAAGTCCTTTCTTACCAGCTATTTGATCCTCATTCTCATCCTTCTTATGATTGTAAGGAAATTTTCTTGTAAAATTACCCACTTCACCATAGTTGAAGCATTTAAAATGAATATTACCTCTATAATTACTTGATCTAGTCTTCAACTTGCTTGTAAAAAAAGCAATTAAGTCATCATCAAATATATCATCTAACATAACATCTTTAACTTGAGACCCCTTACTTTGTGACATCCTTTTGAGGCTTGTTCTCTACCTTGAAAGAAACATCCTTTTTAGGAGGCTTGTCTTCATTTATCCTCATCTCATAAGTAGTGAGATATCCATAAATCTCATCCATCTTCATCAGTGTAAGATAAAGACTTTCCTCAATTACAAATACCTTAGAGTCAAACTTGTAAGATAGAGATATTAAGACCTTTTGAAAAATAACATCCTCTTTGGGATATTCTCCAAGACCCTTGATCATATTGACCACATCATCCACTCTATTCAAGAAGGAGGACATATAATCCTCCTCATTCATTTTGAGACTCTCAAACTATCTTTTGAAAAAATTTAATCTTGCCACCTTCATAGATTGTCTTCAACTTATTCCACATCTCCTTAGTTATTTCATAGTGAATGACCTTTGAGAACTTAATCTCTAATAGACCACTATAAATAACATTCATAGCTTTTGAATTGCTTTCAAATAGTTTCATATCAGCAACACTAGTAGGAGAACTAGTAGGAACAACATATACATTAAACATAATCTACCAAACATCAAATTTTAGAGCCTTGATAAAAGTTTGTATCCTTAAACTCTAAAAGGCATAGTTAGAACCATTAAACAATAGAGCTTGTTTCGAAGAGAAACCACCTTACATACCTTGACTTGCCATTGTACCTTAGAATCACCTTTCAAGATGTTAAGCCTAAAAAAATGACCTGATATGATAATAATTGATGGGTTACAATCCAATAAGAGGGGGGTGAATTAGTGGTAAACCAATTAAAAAAATTTCTTCAAAACCTCTTAAGCAATATAATCAAATTCAAAGTAAGATGTAACAATGCATAATCATACATGTAATGATTACACTAGAATTATATGGGAAACCCTCAAGGGGAATAAAACCCACCATAAATCCTAAAATTCAAAGGAATACTATCCTATAAAGATGGAGAAAATAATAGGTATTTATTGAGACACCTATCTCACACAGAACACATGTTCCTAGATTGGTCAAGTCCTTCTGACCAAGGTGAATGAGCACCCACTCAATCACATTAACAAAGATAAAATTTTTAAATAATTATTACCTTCAACCCCTAACTAATATCCCTACAAAAATACTTTTATTAAATTCTTCAAATTCACACAAGCCACCAACATCAAGTTATCTCACCAACACAAGCAATAACCCCTTCTTAAGCCCTTTGCTTAGACTTGAAAATATTCACTCATAAATCTAAAAAATATGTTTAATATAATTTTAAAAATATGATAATTCTAATGACACCATTTTCAACTCAAACTCTCAAGATATTTGGTCTCCAAGACCCTTAACAATCTTTGCATAAGGTCTTAAAAAATTTCTTCATAAACACTTGCTTGTCTAGCTTGATTCCCTCCAAAAAGGGCATAAAATATATTTTATATATAAAATTATAAATTATGTTCAACCATATCACTTTATAAAATTTTAGGAAGAATAATTTATGTCTCTTAAGGTCAGCCATGAGCCTTTACAAAATCTTTCTAGTCAATACTATGAGTTCATGTCACAAACACCTCACAAATGAAACATAGCTCCACTTGTGTGACCATGTTTAAATAATAGGATATTATTAAAACATTAAAAATATTTTAAAATTTACCTCAATGAGTCCTCAACACTCTCTAATCCCTAGGAACACTTGAACTAACCAACTACCCTACAAACAACCTTAATCATCCAAACTAGGATCTTTTTGCTAGCAAAAAACATCATGGTCAACTATGAGTCAAAAATTCACTAATATCCAAGTGAATATGAAAAATAAAACTCACATTAAAATATGTAATACATCCCATACATCACCTCCAAGATCTTATACCCATCCCTGCTCATTGATTATGCCTTCAAATTCCACTTTTCACTCTGACTAGTTTTTCTCACTCATGGCACCCTTTCCTTCATATCGACTAGGAAACTTTGAGGAATTACATATTTTACATAGAGAAATTAATATTCATAAAAATTTCCATGAATGTTTTAATAAATTTATAAGCTTCATCACAAGCCCATTTGTTCCCCTAGTCATTCTTATAATTTTTTTTCAAAATAAAAAATCACTGTTAAGAAGCACTTTTTTGTGGGACCCAAAAATAGTCAAGTCTAACCAAGCCCATCCTTGGAAGCCTAGAGTAATCATATAAAACAAAAAAATATATTTATATCCATCCACCACCTTATTAAGCATCAATGATAAATATCTTCAACATCAGGTCTAAGACTAGGGTTTTTACACATAAAAACTTGCTTACCTTCTTAGCAATCATTAATAAATAATAAGACCTTAATATATAAATTATGCTTAGAAAATATTATAAGGTACCTTCCCAAAAATCTCAAAAGTTATTATCTCCCTGTGAAAATTCTACATGAGCTAAATAACATGAGAAATTTCGTCTCAGGCTCAAAATGTACCATTCTAATACCCTCTAAAGCACATGAAGGAATTTATAACATTATCTCTCATCCTTTGACATTTTAATTCATAAATATACTTGAACACACATATATAATCATATATCATGGAGATATAAATTCAAACACCTTGAAATCACTCATTGACCCTTCACTAGGCCTCATAAGCCCATCTAGGCTAACTATGCCAATGAAAAAACTATCTTGCACACCTCTTGCCACCTCATGAAAACCATATACATGTAAAAATTTCATATTCAAATCATAATAAGATAATAACCATGGAATACAAGCCAAAGTACTCAAGATCCCTTAGGTAACATTATAAGGTCAAGAATACAACGCATAGACTAACTTGCATACATCATGAAGACCATAGGAAGTCAAGCTTTGAGCATATAAAAAATCAAGAAAATGTCAAAAAATATCATAAAAAGATCCAATCCATCATACATCATTCACCTATGACACCCATGCTCACTCATGTAAGCATCACACTATTCCAAGCACACTAGGCCACCATGTTCCATCACTCTGACCTTCTAGACCACTTTGTCATTGATAATGAATCTTATCCATTAATTATAAAAACTACCATCAATATCCCAACAAAATCCTCCTTTATCATTGATGGAAACACACCAAAAAAATTCTCCCCCTTTGCCGAAATGATAAAGTGGATGCTCTTCAACACTAGTCACCATAGAAATCAAAAAAGTGAACTATAAGAAACTCATAAAAACATGATCACCTATAGGAAATTATTTAAAAATGAACCATTCATACCTTAAATAGACATAAATCCCCATTAGGAATTGAACTTTACTAAAAAAATACTCTTAAACCATCAATATGCTTTGACCTATCAGTAAATTCAAGGCACCATAGCTCCCCCTAGGACCCTGATCCATATTAAAGACTCCCCTTTAGTTTGCATAGCCAATGCACACCTACATGACCTCCAAAAATAGTAATGACCAACTCAAACATCAACATGAGCACCTTAGTATCATATAAACTCACTTACCATTACTTTCAAGACACTCTACAGACCACCAAAGAGACTCCAAGCATAGCACCACACTTAGAACACATATAGAATAGGCCAAAATGATCAAATGGAACAAAAAATGTCATCCTCCTTTGGAACATTTATTCAACAACCTTTATTTTCTTCACTAGGCCTATTTAGACCCCTTTTAGCCCTATGTAGTTACTCCATACCTCATAAATATTTTCCCTAATCATTTAAATCCATGAAACTTCATATTTGAATATGAATACAATGCCCTTTAAGACATGCCAAAACTGAACCTCAAACTCATCCTCCTTAGCATACTTCCTTCCTTAGCCTACTAGCTAATTAGTCCTCTTAGTGAGATAAAACTTGAATAAAATGAAATATACTCACTTCCAAACCACTATATAACTTGATTTAGGTACCCATTTATCCCATTCAACTAATTTTTAAGCTTTTAGCCTTTAAATCCAATATTTGACTACTATTCTGAACATGCCCAAATGACTATGGTTTTAAAGCAAACACATGCTTAAAATTAAACCTTCAGTCAATGCTGATACCTGACCTAGATACCATACTTGGAGACAACCAAAATTCACTTCCATGCCAAATTTCAAGCCTCCACACCTTTGGGAACATTTAATTCATATAAGCCTCCAAGCACATGCTCTTGAGAAGAAGAGTTAAAGACCACTCAAAATGCTCCACCTAGCATAAAATAATTCATCAACCTATGAAACCACCTAGAACATGTCTCAATCATATGTATAGACCTTCCTAATTATAAAAAAATTCATGACACATCTCCAATCTTCAAATTACCTTTGAAACTGAGCATTTTATGCATACAGACCAAAACCTATAGTAGGCACCTTGACCAAATGGTTAAAATCACATATGAGTACCTCATCAACATCTCCAAGTCATCTTCCCTCCTTTTAAATATCAAAAAAAACTTTAATCACCAATTACAATGTTTCAAATCACTTTAGAACACTATATGAGCAACTTTGTCACTTTCTAGGTAGTCAACATTGCCAAAAATGATCAACTCAAACTTTTGAGCATAAAAACCCACATCTAAGCAAATCAAAAACTCAAACCACCTGGGAATGATTCATTAAAATATTTCATATGTCCTCACACAAAACACTTCTTCCTTATCCTTCAAATCACCACTCAACCAAGGCATCAAAAATTGATCAAAAATGTACTTTAGGACTGAAAGACCTAAACATACCTCTTGAACATCATTCTTGCTTCTTCACCTACATGAGTCTCTTATGAAGCATAGAAAGAGACCTCCAATCACTCAAGACTACTCTAGAATATTTTAAAGCCTAGATTGGCTCACATCTTCTCATATTCTTCTTCCTCCTTAGTAAACATAGTCTTATTCTTCCTTTTCTTCTCCTTTGAGTTGATTGAGACCACTTTTTTGTCCTTGAAATTCTTTCCTCCTCTTTCAAACTTGAATAGGAAACAAATGAGTATAACACCATGTCTTGATTTTCATTGTCAATTAAATTAACCTTTTTAAGATTTGTAAATGATTGCTCTATATAGGAAACATTATCATCTATAATTGTAGAATGATCAACACTCATCTTGAGGAAGCATTTAAAAGGAAGCTTACCTCTATACTTACTTGATCCAATATTAAACTTTCTTGTAAACAAATAAATTAATTCATAATCAGATATATCATCTAACATAGCATATTTACCTTTATACCCCTTATTTTGTGTCTTATTTTATTTAGTCTTGTTCTCTGCCTTGAAAGCAACATCCTTCTTAGGAGGCTTGTCTTCATTTATCCTCATCTCATAAGTAGTGAGAGATCTATAAATCTCAACCATCTTCATCAGTGTAAGATCATTACTTTCCTCAATTAAATATACCTTAGAGTCACACTTGTAAAATAGATATCTTAAGACCTTTTAAACAACAAGATCCTCTTTGATATCTTCTCCAAGATCCCTGATCATATTGACCATACCATCCACTCTATTCAAGAAGGATGCCATAGAATCTTCCTCCTTGAGTTCGAGACTCTCAAACTATCTTCTAAAAGTTTGTAATTTTATTGGCTTGAAGTTTGAGTCACCTTCATAGATTGTCTTCAACTTATTCCACATCTCCTTCGCTATTTGATAGTGAATGACCTTTGAGAACTTAGTCTATGATAAACCACTAGAAATAGCATTCATATCTTTTGAATTGCTTTCAAATAGTTTCTTATCAACAACACTAGTAGGAGAACTAGTAGGAATAATATATCCAACAAAAACAATCTACCAAACATAAAATCCTAGAGTGATGATAAAATTTTGCATCCTTGAACTCCAAAAGTCATAGTTAGAACCATTAAACAATGGAACTTATTTGGAAGAGAAACCACCTTGCATACCTTGACTTACCATTGTACCTTAGAATCACCTTTCAAGTTGTTAAGCCTCAAAAAAGGACCTGATATAATACCAATTCATGGGTTATAATCCACTAAGAGTGGGGGTAGGGTGGGGGGCAGGGGTAGGGGGGGGTTGGTAGGTGTAAATTAGTGGTAAACCAATTAAGAAAAACCTTCAAAACCTCATAAGTTGTTTAAGAAAACTCAAATCTAGATGTAACAATGAACAATCATACATTTAATGATTACACCAAATTATATGGAAAACCCTCAAGGGGAGTAAAACCCACCCTAAATCCTACAAATAAATGGAATAATATCCTATAAATATGGAGCAACAATAGGGCTTTAGTGAGACACCTATCTCATGTGAAACACCTATTCATAGATTGGTCAAGTCCTGAATAAGGTGAATGAGAACCCACTCAAACACATTAAAAAAGAGAAAAATTTTGAATATCAATTGTTTTAAACCTCTAATTAATATCCTTAAAAAAACACCCTTATTCAATTCTTCAAATTCACACAAGCCACCAACATCAAGCTATCTCACCAACATAAGCAATAACCCATTCTTAAGCCCTTTGCTCACACTTGAAAATATTCACTCATAAATCTCAAAAATATTTTAAATAGAACCAAAAGAAATATGTTGAGTCTAATGACACCATTATTAACTCAAACCCTCAATAACTTTGGTCTCCAAGACCCTCAACAACCTTCACATAAGGTCTTCATAAATATCTTCATAAACATTTGCTTGTTTAGATTGATTCCCTCCAAAAAGGACATAAAACATATTTTATATATACCATTAAAAATTATGGTCAGCCATATAAATTTATAAAATTTTATTAATAATCACTTATGTCTCCCAAGGTTTTCCATGAACCTCTATAAAAGCTTTCTAGTCCATATAATGAGCTCATGTCATAAACACCTCAAAACTAAAGCATAGCTCCAATTTTGTGACCATGTTTGATTAATTAGAGATTATTAAAACCTTAAAAATATTTTTATAATTAATTCAAGGATTCCTCAACACTCTCCAATCCTTAGGAACACTTTATCTAACCAAGTGCCCTACAAACAACCTCAATAATCCAAACTAGGTTCCTTTTGCTAGCAAAAAACATCATGGTCAATTATGAGTCAACCATTCACTCATTTTAAAGTGACTAGGAATAATAAAAATTACATTTATAGAGGTAATACATCACCTCCAAGATCTTAGACCCATACCTAATCATTGTTAAGGCCTTCTAATTCCACTTCTCACTTTGACTAGTTTTTCTCACTCATGACACCCTTTCCTTCATATCTACTAAGAAAATTTGAGGTATTATATCTTTGACACAAATAAATTAATATTCATATAAATTTCCATGAATTTTTGAATTAACTTATAATCTTAATCACACACCCACTTGTTCCCCTAGTCATTCTTACAAATTTCTCTCAAAATCAAAATCACTGTAAAGAAGCACTTTTTTATGGGACCCAAAAATAGTCAAGACTAACCAAGCCCATCCTTATAAGCCTAGAGGAGTCATATAAAACCTTAAAACATAATTATATACATCTACCATATTCTTAAGCATCAATAATAAATATTTTCAACATCAGGTTTAGGACTAGGGTTTTTACACATAAAAACTTATTTACCTTCTTAGAAATTGTTCATAAAGAATAAGCCCTTAATACATGAAATAATGCTTGTAAAAACATCTTCTGAACATTTCCAAACATCTTGAAAAGGATAAAATCCCCATGCAAATTCTACATGAGTTGAATAATGTGAGAATTTTCCTCTCAGGCTTAAAATGTACCATTTAAGCACCCTCTGAAGAACATGAAGGCATTTCTAACTTTATCTCTCATCCTCTAACCTCTAACATGGTATATATAGTTGACCACACATATAATATCATATATCATGCATATATAGGTTTAATCACCTTGAAATCACTCATTGACCCTTCACTAGGCCTCATAAGCCCATCTAGGCCAACTAGGCCAATGGCAAAACTGTCTTACAGACTTCTTGCCAACTCATGGAAACGATCTATCTAACGTCTCAACATTATATAAATTTCAAAAATGAATATTACAAGAATAATAATCTCTTAACCATGGAATACAAGCCAAATTAATCAAGATCCCTTAGGCAACCATACAAGGTCAAGCCTACAAGGCACAAATTGACCTGCATACATCATGAAGACCATATTAAGTCAACCCTTGAGCATAGAACTTATTAGGAACATGTCAAACAACATAATACCAAGCTATAATCCATTATACATCATTTACCTAGCACACCCATGCTCACTCATGCAAGCATCACATTGCTCTAAGCACACTAGGCCACCATTTTCCATCACTCTGACCTACTACACCACTTTATCATTTTTAATGCCTCTTAGACATCAATTATAACACCTACCATCAATATCCTAATAGAGATATTGTATAATGTTAGAATGGGTGTTTACAGGTGGCCTAGTGAGATGAATGCAATGTAAAGAATATTTTGGTGCTCAAAAAGGTCTATGCACTTATTTTTTATGTGTTCTTGGTGTTTTCAAGATTTGAAGATCTTTTGTGTACAATTTGAGAATTTTTGTTTACTCTCAGGTTTCTTAGTTTTGTGATTAAGATTATGTAAGTCCTAAAATGGTTTATAGAATTAATGGGCTCCCAAATATGTGGAATCTTAAATATTCATTAAGAAGTGTGTAATAGTTGTCTATACGTATACAAGAAGTTTCATAGGTGGACGTTGACCATAAGGAGCTTTGTTGACTCTATTTTTGTTGAGATTCTAGGGTTTTGGGATTTGCTAAAAAAGTGGTCTGACTTATAATTTAAGGTTTGAGACTTTTTGATAGGTTAATTGAGCCAAATGGGTTATCAAATCATGTTTAATAGAGATCTAAATGTTTGTGGTTTTCAAATTATTCTTCTTTTTGTCAAGATGGAGGCCTATTTGACAAGTTGGTTTATGAAAAAAGTATGATATAGATGATGATCTAGTTTTTAAAAATTTGTGATCTTGAGGTTGAATATTAGATTGATCTAGATATGGAGTTTCATGTCTTGAATGTGTATCTACTAAAATTTATTGGCTTTGCAAGTTCTACGTAGGGCTACAAGGAGACTAGACATGCATAATATGAAGATTTGATTTTTTCTCAATGTTTCCAAAATATCAGGGTATGTATGTTTTAAGGAGAGTTATTAGGATTTTTTTAGAACATTTTTCTTATTTGGTGAGTGTCATGAATTT
Source organism: Torreya grandis (assembly GCA_037957365.1). NCBI lineage: Eukaryota > Viridiplantae > Streptophyta > Pinopsida > Cupressales > Taxaceae > Torreya > Torreya grandis. The sequence continues at coordinate 93,818 of JARHVA010002805.1, read as the reverse complement.
TCTTTTATGCTCCTTGAGGTGTTTTCAAAGAGAAGGCTAGTAATCATATATGGTGGTTAATCATGGTGTATGGAGATATAAAGTTTATCAAGTGATGTAATGGCTCATAAATATTAAGGGGAGTTACTCTCAGATGATTATTGATGAGTTTCATCATATTTTATTAATTTAATGTGTTTTTTATCCATTGGTTATAGTGCTTGGTTGTAAAGAGTGTTGCAATGGAGCAAGTGGATGTTGTCAAGGAAAGAAGAGGTAGGCTCAAGGTAAGGACGAGTTTTTATAATTTTTATAATATGGTCCTCTCCTATTAGTAGTATTTTCAAGTCCTTAGGATCATTTAGTACCCACTTTTTCATTGTGTCAAAGGGGGATAAATTTCCTAACTAGTGGCTGATTCATAATCATATGTACTTATCTTGACCAAAATGGATAAGGAGAGTCACCATCGACCTGTACCTTCTACTTCATTTAGATGTCAACACAAGGACATAAAATTGATATGATTATGTCACTATATGTGCACACTCAATCTCTAATTCAACATTTTTTTAATTTTATCTAAGATGTTGAAGTGCAATAAATGAAATGTTTGAAATAAAAAATAAACAAAGTACTATGAAATAAATCCTTATGCATTGGAAGCTTCCTTAAACAAATCTAAGAAATAATATAAATCACACATTACATAAAAAAATAGATAACATGCTTAGCTATTAAATTGGGTTGGATTGTTGTTGTAAGGCTTCCAAAGGGGGCCCTTCCTCCTTCCATATTTTAGATTTAATCATTCCTCTCACAACACTTAAAATAACTCATAAATGCTTGTTTATATTAATAAAAAACTATAGTAATGAGTTGTTATAGGAGGTTACAATAATTTTTTCCTGAGAAAATGTACTTGTGATAATCTCTAATCAACATCTACTATCTCTCAACTCTGATATTGCATATTTATATACCAGAGAGGAGATTATTTTATGCAAAACAATATACACATTCTATTATAAGATACATTAAAATTGGAATAACCAAAATTGGTTCCTTTCACTAAATTTGTCATTCATGGGAATTTTCCAATATTGTTGTAGGATAAACAAGGCTATTTTGTTATTCAATTATTTCCTTATTTAGCTCCATGGAGGTTAGAGTCATTTTTATGAGTCAGTTGGAAAATAATGAAAATATGTTCATCCACAGCTTTGGTCATGTAGTGACTATAGGATAGTCTATGTAATGAGATTCTTTTTTTGTAGGACGTTTTGTACAACATACCTATCTCTCGAAAACATCCTTAAAACACATTATAGAAAAATCATGTTAAAGAAATAGATAACCATCATATATTTAATTGTAATACACTATTTAAACTATTTAAAAGAGTATAGAAACATAATTCTATATGGATTATAAATGTAGGAAAATGTATGGAAAAGTGTTGAAAAACATGGTTAACAAGTAGGATGAGTACAATAAATGGACACAAGAACAATACATTTATGGTGTTCATCACACCTCCTAAATTTATATCTTGTTCGACCTTGAGCAACATACTTGTTCATTCCTAATTCATAAAGAACTCTAAAATACATGGGATCTATATCACTCTCATTAAGGTGAGCATAAAATCCTTACCTCTATTCAAATAGTTCCCAAATTTTGACTTCATTGGTTTTATCCACTAGGGTTTTGTCCTACTAATATAGAATAAGATACAATAATAGATTAGGATAGAATTTGAGTTTGAACAATTGCAATCCCATGTCACCTACAAGAAGAATATATTTTTTGATCCTATTAAATGTTGTATTTAAATTAAAAGGGGAATAAGACTCCCTCTTCTTTAGTGTAGGAGTGAACTCATTCCATCATTTGATACAATACTCTTTGTCTAAAGGACCAACATAAGTTCTTAATCTTAAGTAAAAATCTTGGGCTTCATCATATTTCTTACCAAACCAAGTTATGACTTCTTTCTTCAACATGATATCATCTCATTTAAATAATATAACATTAGGTGACATTGATTCACTCTTGATAAGCAACTACCTTTCATTCTCATTTTTCCTATATTCATCTATTTCTCTTACTCTTCTTTATACATTAAAAAAATATCATGAAAATGCCTATAGTTGGACATCTACAACATATTTATTGGGGTTCCACTCCCTATCTTAAGGAACAACATAATTGTGTAGGTAGAACTCACACAATTATGCTTGTTCTTCATATGATCTTAATTTATATATAGAAAATAAGGAAAGGGGATCAATAACTTTATGGGACATATCATAATAAATAATCATAAATTTAAAATTGTTCCATTGTTCTTTAACATAAATTGAATAAAATTTTATAGGAAGCTTGCAATCAAGGAGCTCTTAGGTATGACCAAACATATCCTCAAATTTCTATTTTAATTTGGTGATGCTCTCTTACATTAACTTATTATCTTCTTTCAATTTGATATTTTTTTCCCTTAAGTCCTTTAGAATTTCAGATTGGCTATCCATCTAATTAAAATTTTTAAAAGATATTACAAATGAGAAGTGATACCTGACTTCATGGGAAACTTTAGGTTCTTCTTGTTGATTTACCTCTACAGAAGGTTGTGGAATGTTGGATATAGGATATAATTTGGTAGAGGGATATAGCTAATAAGCTACTATAACAAGTACATACAATCCTCCACTAGATTGATCTTGTAGTTACTTCCTTAGTTTCTCAATTTCTTATAGGGCTTGTTCAAGAGTGGAAAATTCCATTTGTATAGTAGGTTGCTCCAATTATTTAGCTTCTTCCTATAAGGGTTCCTCATGAAACTTTTCAAAACTATGATCAACTTATTATAATTTTTCTTTCATGGGTTCCTCATGTAATTCTTCAAACCTATGCTCCACTTATATTTCTTCTTCTTGATGAGAACATTCTTCCCTTTCTATTTTAGTCTCTACATATTCATCACCACTAGTAGTCTATTTTTCTATAGATTATTCATTTATCTCAATAGTAAAAGAAGGTTTATTTCTCATTTTTCTTCTCAATCTGTGAGATCTATAAGGAGTATGGATTACCTTGGCCTTTTTGGCTGAAGGTGGAAGTTCTTCCTCAGACTCATCTAAATCAAGCTACAGAATGAGTTTCTTCCTTTTACTTCTAGATTTCCTACCTATGGAATTCCTTTATTTATTCCTTCCTATAAGTTCTTGTGTTTCTACAAGAGGACCTTCTTCTGTAGGATATTGTGTGGATATAGGACAATTTTCTAATATAGTTTCTTATGGATCTATTGGAAGGGCTTCTTCTGATATTTATTCTTCAACATCCAATTCCTCTTCTATTTCATTTCCTTCTCTATCACTTTCTACATTTTATGGTACTTGGATAAATTCTTCTCAACTGATGTTGGGTCTATTTCTTTGCAAACAATCTTGAATAATCAACTAGATTAAGTAGTGATGGGAAAGATATTTAAAATTACATTTTTGAAATGCCCCTAACATTTTTATGATCATGTGGAGCAATAAGTTGGTAATGTTTATCCTTATTCTATGCTACAAATGATTTAGGAACTTGAAGTGTAGGCCATGCATCATAGAATACCTCCCTTCATAAATGAAATATCTAAATATAAAATTATTAGCTTTAGCTCATCTTCTTGGTATAGACAACCTTGTAGTACCTTGTTTTGAAGTTTCCAAACATTCATTGCCTCTGACAAACTTTCATCTCTCAGCCTCGACATCAAATCTGTCTTACCATTCCTCTTATGTTCTTTGTAGTCTCATTACTCTGCTAATAACAATTTCTATAAGCTTTATTTCCATCCCATTTAGTATTTGAAAGCTATTATGAAATATACTAGTAAATTATTATACAATTCCTTCATCTAGGGCATGTATTTTCTCAAAATACTATTCCCATCTTATATGATAGAATAAGGCCAAGAGTTTTTAGCTATTAGTTAAAGAGGTGATATCTAGTAGTTTATGTTTCAACAAATCACCTCCCATATTATGTGAGTTTTAGGTTTGGGTGCTTACAATAAGGGTTTTGGGATATGGTGGGATGATATACAAATTTTGCTTTGGGAGGCAAAATAATTTGTTTCAATTAATGGAAAATGCCCCCCCCCCCCCCAACTTAGGCTATCACTTATCCTTGAGGGATGAAGCTAACATGAACAAATCATTCATGATAAGAATAAGGGGTGGCAGTAGTAGTTGTGTTGATGGTCACATAAATTAGTAAAATAGATGCTATGTGGGCATGATAAGGAGATGATACAATGGTGCATTGACAACATTAAGTCATATCATATTTAGAAAGAATTAAAATATATGATAGAAAATAAATATAGAATAATTATTGTGTTACTTATAAAAATACCTTTCATAAATGTGTAAATGATGATTTAAAGTGGTGATCATAGTGTATAATGACATTTGAGTTGGATAAAATGCTTGATGTAGGATGGAATGTAGGAGTAAATCCTATATCAAGATATGTTTCTTGTAGCAGTAAGTCTTATCCTATAACATCAAGTTTTATCCTACAACAACAAATTTTATCCTGTAGTAGAAAGTTTTATCCTATATCAACAAGTTTCTCATCCTGTATTAAGAAGGAAAATATATCTATGCTCTAAGGGAATGAATTTTTAAGCAAAAATAGATAATTTTTTTATTGCTATAGTACTTTTTTTTCACATTTTTTTTAAATTTTTTGGTCCAAACTCAACTAGAACCACAAGAATCTAGAAGGTAACATTTTATTAATCATAAACCAAGATATTATTAATGCCTTTTTTCTCAGCTACAAGAATATTTATTACTCTTGGAAAATATTAGGGAAGGGTTGACAAAAAAACCTTTCAGTTACAAGAACAAGTTGATTTGATTCATGAAGAAGAGATGGATGTTGTTATTCAAAAAGTTGCCAAGTGAGAGTTTCCTTGGAAAATATTTTCTTATATATATTGAGCCTATGGCCATTAACAAGTAGTTTAAATTGAATAGAGTCAATAGTCATGAGCTTTATAGCTCAATTGTAAAAAGAAAAAAATAGATCTCATAAGGTCCAAGCCATCTATACTATAGATTTCCTTTATGATCCTTGTATTTAGAGTAAAAAAGGAGTACCCTGTCTCTTGATTGAAAATTCTTAGTCTTGATATTCCTATAATGCCATCCCACATGTTGTCTTTAGACTATTTCAATATGATTAAGTGCTTCCTTTCTTTGTTCATTAAGTGCATTCAACTGCATGATCATGCCTTGTTGAGCTTGGGAAAGATCCAAGTTGAAATCAAGTGTTGTCCTTAATGTCTTATGTTCAAACTCAATGGGTAGAATATGCTTTTACCATAAACTAGCTCATATGGAGTGAGACCAATTGTAGTTTTCCAGGTGATTCTATAATCCCATACTACTTTTAGAAGACAAGTTAACCAATCTCTTCTATGCAGGTTGATAGTCTTAGTGAGAATATTTTCTAATTATCTATTTGTCACTTCTACCTGACCATTTGACTAAGGATGGTAAGGGGTATACTTTTTATGTCTAATTTCATATTCTTTAACTAAGCCAGTTGTGAGGTCTAATGTGAACTCTAGGCCTTGGTATATGACTATTTCTCTTAGAACTCTATAGTAGGTGAAGATTTCTTCATAAAGGAACTCAGCTACCTTCTCATCTCAAGTATGAGTTAAAGATTTAAACTCTACCCATTTAGTGACATAATCATTGCACACTAGTATGTATTCCTTATTGTTGGATTTAAGATCAATGGGACCTATAAAATATAGTCCTAATTTGTCAAAGGGTTCTAGAAGTAGTTGTGGCTATAATGGCATTTCATCAAAGCAAGTGGGTTTTCCCATACACTGGCATTGATCACATCTATAGGTATACATCATGGCATCTTTATGAAAATAAGGCCAATAAGATCTTATAGTAAGTATTTTTATGGTAGTTCATTTGGTAGTAAAATGACCCCCATAGGGTTCATCATGGCAGGCTCTGAGAATGTCATAAGCTTCATCTTCTCAGATACACCTTCTCATAAATGAATCTAGTCCAGTAATGATAGAGAGATATCCTATAATCTAGGAATATTGTCTACTCTTTTTGATTAGGTGTTATTTTTCCCTAGGTGATAAATGTTGTGGTAGTGATCTTATAGTAATAAAGTTAGCAATATCTAGTCTATCCATTATCATAATATCAAAATCCTATAGAAAAAGCAACTAATAAATTATCCTACCTATTATAGTAGGTTTGTTTACTAAATACATTATTACTGCATGATCAGTGTGGATGAATAATTGGTAACCTATAATTTAGTGTAAGAATTTTTTTATGACATAGATGACATCAAGAAATTACTTCTCTATTATAGTGTAGTTAACTTTATCCCCTTGAAAATTATTGATAATAAAATAGATTACATAACTTAGAGATTCATCTTTTTGGCCAAGGATAGCTCCTAAAGTGGTGTCAAATGCATCTTTGTGGATGTGAAAAGGATTCATCTAATCAAGTCCTCTTAGAATAGGAGCTTTTATGAGAAGGTCTTTGAGTTGCTAAAAGGTAGTTTGACAATCATTAGTCCATGTAAATTCACATCGTTAGTAATGAATCTAAATAATGGGGTGTTAATTCTACTAAAATATTTGATGAATCATATATAATAACCATCATTTCCTAAAAAAATTCTAACATCTTTATACTTATTTGGTGTGGGTAGATCCTTGATGATACTTATCTTTACTAGGTCAACATGAATTTTAGTAGAGGATATGTGATGTTCTAACACAATCCCTTTAGTCATAATCATGTAACACTTTTCATTGATAAGAGATAATTGATGGTCTTATCAACATTGAATAACTTTCTCTAGGTTGGTTAGTGTTTTTTTGAATGTCTACCCATAGATAGCAAAATCGTCCATGAAGATTTTAACATAGTCATGGGAGAGATCAGAAAATGTGCTCAAGATAACCCTTTGAAAATTAGCTAGGGCATTGTAGAGACCAAATGGAAATATGACATAGGCATAGGTTCCCCAAGGGTAATTTTAAGTGGTTTTTTCTTCATCTTATGGAGAAATTCATATTTGATTATAACCACTATATCCATCTAGAAAGGAAAAGTACTTTTTCCTTGATAATGTATCCAATACTTGATCATTAAATAGAAAGGAAAAGTGATCCTAGATAGTAACATCATTCAACTCTCAATAGTTTAATGTAAATATGTCATTTTACCCCTTTCTTAGGGACAATGAACAAGGGAGAGACTCATTAGTTGTCTGAGATAGGATAAACAAATCTTGCATCCAAGAGTTCTTACAACTAACTTTTGACAATGTCTTTGACTATAGGATTCATTCATCATTGGGGTTGGTGAATAGGTTTGCATTCTTATTTAATGTAAACGTGATGCATACATAAATATTTTGGTATTCCTCTCATGTCATGATAATCCCAATAAAATTATTTTATGTGCCTTCTCAGCATTGTAAGTAATTGAGTTTCTTGCTAGGGTGTTAAGGAAGTGTTGATGTTGAGAGGTTTGTTTGGTAGTATGTATACTTACTTTGTTAAAGAAAGCATGGTCTCTACATTGGTGATTAAAGGAGAATAACTGAATTGATGGAGAAGTAATTGATGGAATGTCTAAATTTATCTTGTGGTTTTAATAAAATCATTCTCAAGAAAGGTATTCTGAAGAGGGCATGGTGTACATTCCAATTGGTTGGTGGCTATATGATCCTATTAATAGGTGTTTTGAAGGATACCACTAAGGACAATGTCTTCTTTTTGGGCCTATAGAGTTAGAATCCAATCAATTGTTTATATATTCTAAAAGGAGATAGCTTCTTCAAAGTAATCAATCCAAGGGATTGGTCTATCATTCAGGGAAGGCTGAGTTGGTGGATATACAACCAATTTATTAGTGTCATTTCTATTAGAAATTAGCATTTTTCTTGACCTATAGCCAATAAAATAATTAGTGGTAGCCAACCATGGGTGGCCAAGGATGAGATGACAATCCCCCAAATTACTCTTTTACTATAGGAAAATAAAATATGCTAGATATTTTCAAGAATCTATAGAGATAAAAAGGTCCTCAACAATCCCTTCAGGCTTAATAGTTGATCTGTTAGCCATCTAGAGGATGGTGGGTATTGGACAAAGAATGGTAAGTTTCAATTTTTTCATGGTCTCCATGGTCATCACATTGATGGTTACCCCCAAGTCAATTAAATTATTTGATATTGGTTGGCCATATATGCTAACATTAACTACAGGACTTCCTGCCTTTGAATATTTTAGGGGAACTATATTTCCCAACATAATATATACTAGTTGGCCAATGACCTAGACTAGTTTAGGATACTTCTATTTTCTTCCCTTTTTTTTCAAAAATAGCTCTATAATAGCTTTATTGTAGATAGGAACATCCTTTATTTCTTTAAAGAATGGAATTTTATGCACACATTCTTGAGTTGTCCTAAAATATTGAATTTAGGCTCTAGTTCAAGACATGATATGTTCAATCTCTTTAGAAAAGGAGGATTGTCAGTTTCTTTTTGATTTTCAGATGGACTTGGCTTAGAATTAGCCATGATTGGCTATGGACTAGTGTGGAATAGATCTAGTTCAAAGTTTTTTGTGATTATGGTTGTGGTCAGTTATGGAATAACATGACCTAAATAAAGTTTAACTTGATTAATATCTAAAGTTTGATGACATACCTTTGGTTATTACATTTGCTGGGGAAATCCTTGATTACCTCTCCATTATTTTTTCCATGGATTAGAGGGATGAAACCATTGCTAGTTTTGAAATTGCCTCGATTGAGGTTGTTGTCCATTCTATTACATCCATAACTAATTATGGGGTAGCTACCAACTTTTTTGAGACTAATTTTTATTGGGTACATTCATCCAAGAACCATATTGAGGATTATGTAAGAATTAAGAATTTACAAACATAGAGTTGATGACATACCTGATCTTTATACCCATAAATTCTATTAAGCCACAAAAAACACCTAATTCTCATCTTCTCCTATGACATGTAGCTCCACTATTTTAATATTCTCCTCAATTATGTTGGATATCTAATCTTTCATGGAATGTCATGTGCAATCTACCTTCTTCTTTCTTCATTTAGGGTAAAAGGTACTTAAGGATTTCTCAATTTCTTCTTGATTCCTTCATGTATTTAATGTATCAAGCTAAGTAACTAGGTCATTGATGATATCATGCTTCATGTCCTAGAGCAAGTTGATAACTTTAGCTTTAGATAGTCCTATAGTAAATGATACAAGAAGGGTTCTACCTATACTTTTATTCATGGTTTATCTAGAATAGCTTGTACATAGAAATATTAGTTCATTAAATGGTAGTGTAAAAACATCACCAGCAGACATTAGATCTAGTGCCTCTAGACAGTAATCTCTAATTATTTTTAAGAATATCATCTTGACTGATTCCTTGTTTATTATAATCTACTTGTATTTTTTCAAGTTCAAAAAAAACCTTTCCATTAATTCTTCTAATGACTCATCATCAGCTTATGTCATTTAGAATAAGTCATCTCTCCTATAGTTTCTACCTCTAAAATAGTCTTGGTATTTCATCAAAAACTTCTCCTTCATTTCTTCTGAAGTAGAAACGTCATCCTTTCTAAGTCCCATGAATCATCTAAGTATTTAATCTTTGAGTGTTGTTGTAAAAAGTTTAAATTTTTGAGCATCTTGATTATAATCATAGTTGTGTCATAAGATGTAAAACTCAAATAGAAATGTATCTGTATCCTTAGACACTTTTTATTTAAAGGTAGGGAGAGCAGAGTGAGGGATATTCTTCATGGGTGCATTTCTATCAAGATTATAGATAGGAAATGCAAAAGTAGCAAACTCATTGGTAGTGGTTTCTTCCTAGTGATACCCCATGAATTCACATTATATTGGTAGATGGGAGGTTGTTGCTACCCAATGCTCAAAATCCTTATCAATTCTTTTATTTCCTATGGTGTAGAGGATGGAGACTTTGTATTTTTCCTTAAGAATGTATGGATTCTTATACAATGGAGATGGTGTGGAATTTTTAGAATATTTCACTAGTGTCTTGGAAAAAAGTCTCTCTAAATTGGAAGATTCTATTGGCTTGGTGTTTCTTCTAGGGTAAGAATAGCTTTTAATGCCTCCTTAGTAATAAATTTGGGTGACAAAGGGAAGGGAAATTTAGAATCATGATTATGAAGTGATAAGGTGGGAATTCTTAGAAGTGGTATATGTGGGTCTCTTTCATGGGTATGAACCTCTTCAAGCTCTCCAACTTGTGCTACAAGTCTAGCAAAAAATTCTTCCTTCTCTACCTCTTCTATTGACAACTGTGAGTGATCTTTAAGAATTATTTCATGATCCTCAGTTGATGTAGGAGGAATATATAATCTTGTAATAATGTTTGATGATTTAGTAAAAAATATTCCTATATAGTCCCATTCACTTTTCATACATTAACCACTTTTTTTTTACTTTTTTGCCCAACTTGCCTATACAAGGTTAGTAATATGGGTTTTTTTGAAATTTACACCATCCTACTTACAAAAAGGGAAATTTAAACTATAAAAGCAATAAATATGTAATTTTAAAAATAATAATCCTTGGAAAAAACAATAAACATCTAGAAATAATTGCTATCAAGATTGAATATTATAAGTGTGTGACACCCTTCCCTAACAATGGTGTAAGAAATGATTAATAGCTTATTCATGATTTTATTTACTTCTCTTAACCAAAATGGACAAGGAAAGTCACCGTGGACCTATACCTTATAACTCATTTAGATGTCAAATTGAGGATGTAGACTTGATAAGGATGATGTAATTATATGTGCTCACTCAATCTCTAATTTTACATTCTACTAATTGTATCTAAGATGTTGAAGTGCAATAAATGAAATGATTAAAATAAAACATAATCAAATTACTATGAAATAAATTATTATGCATTGGAAGTTCCTTAAACATATCTAAGCAAGAATGTAAATCACATAATTTAAAATTAAATCACATAATGCATAAATAAATCAAATAACATGCTTAGCTATTAAATTGGGTTGGATTATTGCTTTAAGGCTTCCAAAATGGGTCCTTCCTCCTTCTATCTTTGATCTTCAATCCTTCCTCTCATGATACTTAATTAAACTCAAAAAAAAAATTCATATTAATCAAAAACTAAAGTAATGAATTGGTTCATGAGGTTACAATATGTGTTTCTTGACAAAATTTACTAATAATAATAATCTCTAATCAACATCTACTATCGCTCAACTCTACTGCTAAAGATTTGTATACCATAGAGGAGATTATTTTATGAAAAATAATATACACATTCTATTCTAAGATACATTCTAATTAGGATAACCAAAATTGGTTCCTTTCAATAAAGTCATCATTATTGGGAATTCTATAATATTACTTTAGGACAAACAAGGATATTTCATTCTTCAACCACTTCCTTATTGAGCTCCGTGGAGGTTAGAGTTGTTTCTATGAGTCAATTGGAAACAAATCAAAATTTGTTCATCCACAGATTTGGTCATGTAGTGGCTACGAGATGGTCTATGTAATGAGATTCATTTGTTGTAGGACATTCTGCATTATGTACCTATCTCTCCAAAACATCCTTAGAACACATTATAAAAAAAGTGTTCTAAAGCAATAGATAACCATCATATTTTTAATTCTAATACATGATTTCAACTTTTTAAAAGAGTATCGAAACAAGATGCTATATGGATTATGAAAGTAATAAACTATATGGAAAAGTGTTCAAAACCATGGTTAACAAGAAGGATGAGTATAATAAATGGACATAAGAATAAGACATTTATGGGGCTTATAACTTCTTATTGTGTAAATTCTTGAAGAGAGAGAATAAGGTGAGATGTATTATTATATTTGATGTCTTTTAACATCATTGATAATAGGGGAGATTATTGGATATTTTGTAGTGATGTCATAGAAGTGTCCAAGTGATTGGATGAAATGCCTTAATAGTCCAAGTAATAATGACAAAGTATGCAATTTGTTTGTCCTAGTATGATTGAAGGAGGCTTTTTTGATCTTAAATGTCGGCATGGTTAGAAATTTTCAAAGATGAGAATGGAGATTTGAACATGTGAAAGGGGTCTTTTCAAAATTCAAGAATTCTTTGAGTGTTTATGTGCATGATAAAAATTAACCCAATTCATCATTTTTCTCATCTAGACATTTTGGATCCAATGGTATAAATTCTATGTAGGTAGTGATGACATCATAATTACCACATGTGGATGAGTCAAGGGGAGTTGATTATATGGTTGTGATCACATTAATCCCTAATTTCTATGCATAAAGTCTAAGGTCTAGCAATGAAGTGTGACAAAATATATGCAAGTGTAAATTTGGGTTTTCAAGTAATTTGATAGTGTTTTCCCATACTAGCCAAATTTGCATATGCCAATAAAATCCAAGTAAGAATTTTGATATATTCATATTTCACATGTGTGGTAGTTTCAATAGGATTTGGTCATATTATCATGATCATATTAGTCCCTGGTTTCTATGTGAAAAGTCTAATATCTAGTGATGAAATGTGACAAAATATATGCAAGTATAAAGTTGGGTTTCCAAGTAGTTTGATAGTGTTTCCCATAGCCATATTTGCATATGGAAAGAAAAACTGAGTAAACAATTCGATATAGTCATGTTTCAAAACTATGTCAATTTTAGGAGAAGTTAATCATATGGTTTTGTTCTTTTTTTTGCCTATTTGACTTTCAGTAGCTTTCAGGTCTAGCGATGATGCACATCAAAAGCTATGAATGTGCAAATTTGTCCTTTCTAGATATTTCTAGGAATAATTGGCTATGTGACAGATAAATTTAAGGAGGAATTTTAATGTAATTATATCTCACATGTGTAAGGGTTTTAGGATCAGGTTAATACAAGGTTTGATTTTCCTATGTAAGGAGATCATATGGTTCAAATTTGAGAACATGCAAGTGAAAGACGCAAAATTTATGATAGTCCAAAGTTGGCCTTCTAGGTAGATAACAATAGTCCCCATATTTAGTCAATTTTGAAAGAGATAAAGATCAGGACCAAATGAAGATCTAATGGTGTGCTATTGATCATAATTTTTTTATCTAATAGTGCATGTTGATTGAGATGGTAAGAAGTGTACATTTTTTAATGCTAAACAAAGGTAAAGGATAAGAATCTAATGGTTCACATTTAATCATGGGATTGAGATCAATGGTGAAAGTGAAGTCAAAGTGGTTAACCTGTTAGAAGTTTAGCATTGTTAAATGTTGAAATCATTACAATAAGATTGATGGTGTGTTATTTTTATAAGAATCAAGGACATGATATGATATCATTGTGTCCAAGGTTTAAATGTGACCATTGGCATTTGAATATTTGAATTTTAAAAAGGGAAAACTAGTGCTTTGTATTTCGTCTATAACTTTTTATATAGGATGAATTTGAAGTTGCTATAAAAAGAAAAGTTAAAGAGGACTTCTTTTTTCATCTAATGAACCTAGTTATAAGGTTTGAATATATATAAAATCAAATATATTGATCTCAAAGTTGACTATATGCTCTACTATGTTTTACAAGTGACCCAAGAAGGATGTTTGAGCTTGTTTTTATGTTTTATGATGAATTATCCAATGGGGAGAGTTGTAGACTTCATGAGGATGATATATATGGATTTTTGTATTCAGATAAATTTATATTGAGTATTAAAAAATATTAATAATTTGACTGTGTGTTTTTTTATGGTGCTCTTGTGAACAAGGCCATTGTTTGAATTGTTTATGCTTGAAAAAAAGAGTAAAGTGATGATTGTGAGCATTTGAAGATGTCTAAAAGGAAATAAGGAGTAAAAATATGCATTTTAAGTTGTCCTATGTTCTTTTTTTTCTTGATGATGTGAGAAATTGGTGAATAGGTCTTTATGAGACCTATAAGAGCTACAAGGTCCTAATTGAAAGGTGCAGTTGCTTAAGGGTGACCCATGAGTGCTTTGGCTGACCTTTGTGCATGGTATTGAATTATGTATCAATAAGATAGATTCCTTAAGGATTAAGTAATGATTATAGGCTGACCAACATGGTGATGTTCATGAATGATCTATAAATAGTGAAACTAAATGTGATGATTTCTAGACTTGTGTAAGACTTGTGAGAGACTTAAGAGTATTGTGTTGTGGAGAGAAGGAAAGGGTGGGTTCCTAAAGGATTATTTGAAGATAATAATATATTGAGGACTATGTGAATGAACTATATGTAATAATTCTATTAGTAGAATACTGATCTTATAGATTGAGTGTGAGCAAAGGTGAAGAGTGATAATGATTTGAAGAGCATAACAGATTGAGGACTATGTGTATGATCTGTAGGTCATAATTATATTGGTAGAATAATGCTCTTATATATTGAGTGTGAGGAAAGGTGAAGAGTGATAATCAAAGGTCCATCATTAGGTGTTGAAGATATCAATTCAAATTTGGATGTGTTCATAGGTATTGTTGTAGTAGCTCAACATCTAGGGGTTGTAGCCTCCTTGTAAGGTGAAACTTGTTGAAGGTCATGTTGTTTTGATAGCTCAACTAGATAGGTGTTGTATCACCTTATGGGATTTTGGTATCACTAAATAAGGGATAGTAGTTCATTGATCAGTTGTAGCTGGTCTAAATTAGTTCTTGATATTATAGGATAGTAGTTTAATTTCAAGTTCTAGTGGGTTTTCTCCCCCAAGAAGGTTTCCCACATATGTCATGTGTTATGTGCTTGATCTTTCATTGTCTCTCTTGTTCATTAATATGAGTTTTGTGTATGATTCATGAATGCTTGTGAAAATTTATTAAGAATTTGAAAGGATTGAAATTAGAGTTGGAATATCTAGGCTCATTGATTCACCCCTACCCCTCTTAGTGATTGTACTTCTATCAAGTGAATTTTTATATATTGGCCAACAATACCTTAGACATTGATAACATACCTCAATTATTGATTAAAAAAACCTTAAATAATGATTAAATTCATCTCAATCAATGAAATATCATTATATACATTGAGTATGGGGTATTAGACTCATTTAAGCCTTTTAATCCCTATCATTGATCACTTCAATACTCCAACAAGTTCCTCCTGCTCTTGATCTATGAAACCTTCCTCATTTTATACCATATCTACTCCAATAAACCTATAAACATGCATGGATGTATTAATTTAATCATTACATGATTATTATGGATTATGTGAATATCCAACCTCCATAATAATCTTATACCATCATGGAAACATTATTACAAATATTGAAATTTTATAATAAGTATGAAAACCTTTGTATCTCTTTGCTTAGCTTGACACCTATGAAACTCCATAATTATCCTAAGATGTTTTCAATTGGAGATATAATTAGCCTCCTATTATTTGGTGGCATTAATGTTAGAGTGAAGTGATTTATCTTGGTTAAGATAATTCTTGGATTGAATAACACTACAAGTTGATTCAAAAATTATGCCTTTATGTGTACATGCTTATTTGAAGGCATTTAAAATTAGAACTTCATATAAACCCCTATATCCTTGAAATTTAAATAAATTTAAATCATTTTGGGATAGTGCTGAGATTTGAGGTTGATAATTTTATTTAAATGAGACCAATTTATCCATGACAAAAATCTTCGAAATGCAATGTAAACTTAATTCTTTCACTAAAGATGCAAATTTGCCTTCTTCTAATTCAAATTATACTTGAATGCATTTATAAACCTAAATAATGGTTATCAAGGTTTTTAAAAAATTTAATGGCATTTGGAGTGAATGAAAACCATAATTGAACCTCTATTTCTCTTTAATTTCATAAAAACATGCCCAAAACTATCAAAGATTAAGTTCACATTACTAGAGATTTTTGAGGGTTTAGATCCATTGAGGGAGTTTTGTATAATTTCACATGACTAAAATCCCATTATTAAAATTAAATTAACCTAAATTATTCCAAATAGTCCCACTCTCATCCCACAAGAACCACCTAGAACCATGTAAAATCAAAAAAATGATTTCAACTAAAATCATGCCCCATTTCTTAACTTTTGAAGGCTTTTTCTATTCCTAAGTGATTGTTCATAAAGTTTTATAGTTATTTATCTTCCCTATCACCCATTAAATTTTATTTAATAATATATCCTAATTATCCAATGTCCATAATATTCCATGCATCTCCTAATCTATTTGGCCATGTCTTGGAAAATACCCTATCTAGGCTTGTGAAGGAGTCTTTGAAAAAAAATTACTTATTTGAGATATTATAATCATATATCATAAATATAATAAATATAATGGATATGAAAATTTTTACTTGACATTAAATTAATTTACATTGATCTTTACTTGTTCATCTAATTCTATATACCTGAAGAAAACATCTAAAATCTAGTTTTTTCTCATGGAAATCTTCATTTTTGAAGGTTCTTCAAATTTATTGATTTTAATATTTGATATTTAGTCCTAATATATACCTATTTGACACTAAAACCTAAAAATCATGACTTAAAACCATTAAATTTTTATGCTTATGCTTGAAATGGTATGGTTTTTGGCCATTGAAAGCACTTTTGGCATATTTAAAGAGGAATGAATTGAGGTCAAAACAAGCCAAAGAGGGAGAAAATAATCCATCTAGTGAAATTTAATTCTATTTGTATAGATTATTGGAGATAATAAGGGTTATTTTAATGTTAATTCAATTCATGAGTCATTAAGGAGGGGGTTTCTTTTGAGAATGATTTGAATAGGCTAAAAAAATTTACATTATGACACTTGTATACCCTCTCATGCACTTGGAGACCTATTTGAATGAATTTATGACCTAAAAACCTTAATACACCCCTTGAAAACTTATCTCATGATTGAAACCAATGAGTTAAATACCTCTTTTGATAATATAACTAATGCAGTGGTCATGTTTTGAATGGTAGGGGTTGATATTTATCTAGGCAAGCCAAAATATCAACATTTTGATGACTCACAAGGGTTTCTTACCTATAAAAGAAAGATGCCAATTTAATTGTGAAGTCTATTGGGAATGGATTCAAAATAATACTCAATATGGATTAGACACCAAACTGTACCAGACTTAAGTAGACTAAAAATAACCATCAAGAATAGAGAACAAGGGGAACAAATAGAAAGTGTGAAATAACACTTAGGGAAAGGAAAACACAACTACACTATCAAAAAAATGTTTAAATAACACTTTAAGAGAATAAAAATATCTATTATACCCTAAAATAACCATGTAGAAGCCTATTTATACAAATCCATTGATTGGTTTTATAAAATAGTTGCTTTTCCTAATCAACTTATGACACTTTTCATGTTTGAGAGAAGCCAACCAAAGGTGGAGGAAGAGTGGGTTTTCAAAAAACTTATGTAATACTTCTCTAATGACAAGAACAAACTCACTTACCTAATTAAGATGAATAGAAGTATAGATACCTTTTATTATATGGGTAAGCTAACTCTACTTTTCTTGGTACTCAATATTATGCTTTAAATTGAGCATGTTAGGTGATGGATTCCCCTTTTTAGATTACAACTGGGCTAGATATCTGATAGGACATTCTATGGAAAATACAAATTTGAATAAATTAGGTTTTCTCTCATACTTGGGTTTTACTTCTCTATTATTCAGCTAATTGGGGTGTTCTTATCTTGGTGATTGACTTAGAAACTCACCCACTTCCATTTGTTGTTCATATTATTCATGAAATTTTTATTTAATAGATTTTGGTGTGATTTCAAGGCTTGATTATAAATCCTATATCTCATCCACAAATTATTCTTCTTCCATATCTTCTTTTCTCTTTTTAAGGTTGATTTCTTGCTTCCAATTTGAATTAGAAAATAATCCTTCTTTAAGAGGATGAAGTGTGTTATCTAGAAACTAATTACATTGGGTTTTCATTAGGAAGGACTAAAATGTCTCTCACATCTTGAGTTCTAGATATTCAATTGATTTGGGATCATCCTAAAACTCATCTTGGTCATGAGAAGTCATGTCTTTGACTTCAAAACCTCCTCTTCATTAACATCAAAACCTTATCAAGTAGACTAATTATGTTCTTATTTTTCCATGATGAATAGAATATCATCATTATAATAAATTACCTCATCATAATCCCTCTGAATTCAATATTTATTAGATAAAAATGGTCTATCTTCACCAATACTATCTTCTTCATCTCCATCCTTGCCCACTTACTCACTATCATGTAGTTCCAACTGATCACACTTATCCTCTTATTGAAACAAGTCTAACTTCTCATATTTGATGACACAAATAGACTCAACAATAGTATAATGTTCCTATTATTCCTTAAATTATTCCATCTCTTTACCATCTAACCAAATAACTCACTAAACAACATCTCCTCCTGGGAAGTGTAAAATGGTGTTAAGACAAGAAGGTTGATTTAATATGGGGCTTTGAAGGATTTGTTGAGTTTCTTACAAAAGAATAGGCCTTTAAGAGGTATGATCATGAGGGATAAAATATTTACTTTCCATATTTTTTGCCTCTCTCAAATATTATGAACCTTTTAAGCTTTGAATTATATTTGATTCAAATTCTACAACCTTTTTCTTTTCTTGACTAGGAGTGGACTTACCAATACTTGGTATCTTGAAGTTAGGATGCCTCGTCTAGGAAGGCTACCAAAGTTGATAATCTTGAGCATCTTAAGGGAAAATTTTGGACTTATGTTTGGATTCTTATACCCTAACATCTATGTCTCTCCTTTCATATGCACATGTTGACTAGTCATGAGGTTGTCTACATGGAAATCACCACATGGATGTTGAGAACTTGTCATCAATATAAGATAGACTAGAAGCTTAAAGAGGCTAGTTTGGGGTTGAGGTTAATACATATGACTAATTTTTATCTTTAAAAGGTTTGAAAACAAGCTAATTTTTTTTATTAGAGTATTGATGTGAAGGGGAGGATAACACTTATGATATGTGTGGAAAGATGGAATTCCCGTAAACCCAGTCATATAAGATATGTCTCATGGAATTAAAATTATATAAAATTATTAGAAAAACCAAGTTTAATAAAATCACTCAAATTTTTACCTAAAAATGATGATTGAGATGCTAAAAACAAATGAATTAGATATAAAGTCACCACTATTATTTATAGAAACTACCTCCAAAGGTTTATATATTGAATAACACACAAATATTATCCATTATATGAATGTTGAGTACCACCAGGCATGCCAAAACCTATTATAAATGTTCAAATTCACCCTATGGAGAAGAAGTTTTGGGACTTGTTCTTCCAACTTGATGCAATGTGAATGCTCAAAGGTTGTGGGTCACCTATGGTTAAAGTGAACCTCGAGAGAGGGATGATTTCATTTATGGATCACCTAAGCTAACACTAATATTACTATACCTTCAAAGAAAAGGGAGAAAGAGAACATAAAAATATGGAATCTAAAATAAAAGCATGGGTTAGACACCAGAACAAGATTGTCTCCTCCACACACTTGAGATTGCACAATGGAAACCTTGGGAACTATAACATACATACCTTAATCACGAACTATCTAGAATTATTTTTTTATTGAGAGGTATAAATATCTACATCATTAGAATCATAATCATTTATCACCATAATTGACAACACATAAACCATGAGATATAAACTATGACCTATAAAAGAGAATTTACTTACATTGAGGTGAAGTGGAATTCGACACAATCAAGGGGATTATACTTCGCCATAAGGAGATCATAAAAAAATATAAAAAACACATATAAGGAGATCATAAAATGCAAATATTCATGAGAGGGTATAATAGTCCTTCATTACTTCAAAGTAAATTACTTATATACATTTTGGTAGGGCTATGCCATAACCAAAAGAGGATATTCTAAAAATGGTCATTTTATGATATAAAAATAGAAGAATGAGCAAGAGAGAAAGAGAGAGGAAGAGAGCATTAAGGCTCATCAATGTTGCATTCCACCTCTATTTTTAGTTTTAAACCTACATATAGATAATGAAAACCATCTTCTATCCCTCTTCAACTTATTAACACACCTACTTGATGACCTTGATTATAATGTAGCATAGACATGGATTAGAGGGGCCTATTTTAGTCTTATTTTAATTTATTAAGGCATTAACACACCAAATTTAGTCAACTACCTCCTTCTTTTGTAGTTATAATAGTGTAAAATGGCCTATTTGATCTCCATGAGGCATTAATTACCCTACCTCTCTTCCATCCATGTCAATTAAACTTAAAGCTATCTTAATATTTTGTAATGATTATGAAATAGGCCTATTTTCCTCAAATTGGTAATTATAATTGCATTGATGACCTTCATTCTCCTTGTAGCCTTCTACACTACTCAACCTTTGATAATTATATAAGGTAAATCTCAATCATTAAAAACATGGTTTCTCTCTCTATTCCTTGGAAAACCTATAACATCACTTTATTAAGAAAATTTTCAAGTCATAAGGCCTTTAATTCTATTTTTATTATCTCAGCAAGGCCTTATTTGATCATGGAGCTGATTTAATATGTCCAAAAAACTTGTAATTTATTCATGATCCTAAGAATACATGTATCATTGTTACAAGGTGAGAGAGGTAAGAGGGATTCTTACATAACCACTAAAACTAGTATTTCCTTCAATAGACACAAATATACAACTTTATTTTTGTTCTTCCTTGACTTTATGTATCTCTTATTTTCTTCTAAAATAAAGACATCCTTCTAAGCCCTGCAACATAGACCGTACAACTATGGTAAATTTTCTCATGCCTTGGAGGACTATGACTAGTTTGAAAAATGTTTTCTTATAACCTTATTTATTTATTTTTATGATTATAACTCACCATAATAGTGTGGTCATCATCATGACCTTCATTTTTATATTGATTCATTATTATGAGAGATAACTGTAACTAATACCATTACCCATCATATGTGTTTGCAGAAGTCCTTGAAAAGACTATAATTTTATACTTATATTATAATAATCTTCTTATTTTTTAGGAAATTAATCCTATGAGACTTTCAAAGACTCATTGTAGCTGGATCCATATGTTAAACATGACTTTAAGGTTGGGGACCTCCTTAGCAACTTGTATTATCCTCTTTGAGAACCACATGAGGTCTTTATATCCTTAACTTTACACAAAACCTCTTATGTTTTATAGACATGTAATGTTCTAATGGATAACATCTAGGATGATGTTAAAAAAACCCACCCTCCATCCTTTTTATTTGAAAACTTAGAAGATATATCACATTGGAGCTAATACCATGACTTAGTCACCTTGAGGTTTATTCCCCAACCTACTTCCATTGTAATCAATGAGACCTAAAGATTTGTGTGGTGACTTGGAATCACTTAATATCTCATATAAGGCCATGTATTAGGATAATATAACACTCTTAAACCTTGATCCTTTCTCACATACCTAAAGATTATTTTAACCTTATCATCCATGATTTGGAACTTGCATTGAATAAGGAGTTATTTGGACTTCATGGATGGTATATATACCCTATTATCTATTTTTTATCCCCTTACTCATGTTAATTTTATTTAAATCTTCCCTCCATCCTTCTCCTAACCTTTTAAATGAGTAAAAACTTAGATATATAATAGTTGTAGACTATGTTTTTCGGGCCTATAGACCTATAACCTCACCTATATTTATTTTTAGGTAATATAAAACCTTTTAACCTTTTAAAAATATTTAAAAATTATGTCCCCCCAACTCACCTAAAAATTTCATCCAATTTAACCCACTCTTTTCCAAATTATGTTCATTTCTAGGATTTTTGGTAGATTTTTGAATTTGTATATAGACCTGTAGACCCTAAAACTTAGACATATCCCTCTCAAAACACTCTATGATCCTAAAAATTATCACACACTTGGACAATGGTGTACCCTATCTTCCATCTAAATTTCATCTAATTTTATTGGTTAAACACAAGATACATGGATTTTTCAAGTTCCCTAAAAACCTTAGGTAGGGTACAATCTAACATAGGTTGATAGGGGTGATTTTAATATATTACATTTTGGGTGACATTTTGAGGTTATTTTATGAATAATAATCATTCTCATCATGTTTTATTCACTCCTTAAATTAACTTTATCCTATAATCAACCCAAATTGTTAAATCAAGACCTCTTACTAATTGTCTTAACATGTGTATGCTTAAGGCTAGACTTATAGCCTAAAATTTGGTGTCAATTATGCTCTTAACTTGAATAATACCTTGTTTTATGCTCTTCATTCACCATTATTATCCCCTCTTACATTTATGAATTCCTTACAACTCTATTTGATTATGTTCCACCTCTATAGACCCGCACATACTTTATAATCCTCTTTTTGGCATGAATTCTATCTTAACATGTGTTTTATCTCTTTGATCTTATCTAATAATGAGTATATGATTAATAAAACCTCATTTATGTGTAGTCAAAAAATCATTATAATAGTGTACAACTAGGACCAATAATGTCACAATATAATACTAGAATTTCTTATTGTTTAGATACCTTAAACAATGATAAACTATGTTAAACTATTCTAAGTGTTGAATAAGGGATATTGAATCCTATAGAAACTAATGAGACAGTATTAAAGTTTTTTGTAATTCATGTATATTGATGATTTTTTAAACTTTAAATAATTCCACTCATTTATCCTTCTAACTCCACTTTTCTATTACAACATTTGATAGTCGAACATCATAGGTCTATGTGAAATTTTAGGGAGCTTGAGACCTCTCTTCAAGGTGGTTTCATGGTTAAGAATAATATTGGACCATTAAAACATAATAAAACTTATTTAATATGATTTTAACATCATTTTTTAGTGAAAATAATCCTCAAACAATCATTACTCATTAATTCTTAGCCCCTGGGTTGAGGATCTTACAAAGTGAACATTATTAAATTAGCTAGGGAACCTTAGACATTGCTAACATACATTAATTATTGATAAGAAACCTTAAAAATTCTAAGTGTATATAATTAAATTCCAAAACCTCATAAACATTTATTAAGGGATCTTAGACTCATGTAATCCATTTAATCCCCATTGTTGATCACATCAACACTCCATCACCTTCTTGTTTTTGTTGATCCCTGAATTCTTCTTCATTATTTACCATATTTGCTCCTCTTAACCTGTAGACTTGTATGGAGGTATTAATTTAAAACTTACATTATTGAGGGATTATATTAATATAAATATTCCAAAAGGAGTTTATACCATCATGAAATCATTCTTAACAATATTAAAACTTCACAATAAGTATACAAATCTGTGTATATGTTTTCTCAACTTAGCACCTACTAACCTCCCCAGTTATCATAATATTTTTAAAATTGGTGATATAATGAGACTCCTATGATTTTGTGGAATTTATGGTAGGTTGAATCCATTATTATTGGTCAGTATCCTTCCTAAAGTGAATAAAATTACAAGATGATTTGAAATTTTTGCTTTTATGTGTATAGGCCTATTTGAAGGCATTCAAAACTAGAACCTCATCCAAACACATGTAGCCTTAAGATTAAATAAATTTTAAATCATGTTAGGAGAGTGTTTAGAGGTGAGTTGGATCACTTTATTTTTATGAATTTAGTTTTTCCATGAGAAAAGTCTTTGCAATGCAATGGAAACTTGATTCATTTACCAAACCTACAAATTTGCCTTCTTCTAATTCAAATTATACTTTAATGAATATATAACCCTATATAATGGCTATCAAGATTGTAAAAATTATAAATGGTTATTGGATGGAATGAAAACAATATTATAAACCCTGTTTCTCTTGCATTTCATCAGAATAGGCCCAAAACTATCATAGAACAAGTTTACACTATTGGGGTTTTAGGAGGGTTTAGAGCCATTGTGTGAGTTTTATATTATTGAATGTGATTATATGATCATCATCCAATTTCAATTCATTCAAATTTTACCTAATATTCCCCATCACATCCCACAAGAAGCACTTATAACCATGTAAAATTAAAAATATGATTTCAACTAAAACCATGCCCCATTTCTTGACTTTTAAAGGTTTTTTCTATTCTTAAGTGATTGTTCATAGAGTTATAGTATTATCTATCTTTTATATTATTAGAGTTGTTTCTAGAATCCAAATAATATGAGTGTAATGGAGACATGATCACATGAGTTGAAGCAAGTGTACACCACATAGATGTTAAAGCAATTTGAAAATAACACAAGAAGATAAATTACACAAGACAAAATGGAGAAAACCAAAATCTGATTAACATGAGATGGCCAAAGTGAGGAATACAAATATGAGAGTACATAACTCCTCCATAAAATGTGGACAAGGCACCCCAATAATAGACTGTAACTCCTCCATGAAAGGTGGTGACAAGGTGCTAAGAATAGAGAAGTAACTCCCATCAAGGGAGTTACTTATGACACCTATGACACACACCTCCACATAAGCTAGCCTATCTCACAAATGTAGGAAAACTCCATGTATGCACAAGAAATACAATTTCCCTAATTAAAAAATAGTGAAAAATAAAAACCTAGACTAATACCCCCCCATAAGCGTAGCTTAGGTGGGCAGTGTGGAAATATAAAATGGGTCCCAGTAACTAGGCCTAATGAGGTACCCATGTACAAATGCAATCTCCCATAATATAGAGAAAAGGAAAAAACCCATAGGAAAAAACTCCCCCCCCCAAAAGAGAGACATAAAAGAAATGAAGAGGCTAGAAGGACCCCCCTAAAGATGATGCTGCTATAGATGTAGACCGCACCCCAAGAAGAGCTCATAAATGAATGAACTTGCTCTCAGTGAAAGTTTTGGTGAAGAAGTCTACCGCAAAATATCAAGTCAATGACCTAACTATGAATAAGCTCCTAAATGAAATGCATCTAAATCTCTATGTGCTTGGTCTGTTGGTGCTAAACTGGATTCCTGTAAATATGAATGGTACTCTAGTTGTCACATTAAATGATGGTGGGCTACTTGATAGGAATGCCAAACTCAGAAAGAATCCCCTAAAGATAAATAGCCTCAGTAGCTACATTAACAACTCCCCTATACTCTACCTCTATGGATGATATAGCAATAGCATTCTACTTCTTGCTAGACCAACTGATAGGACTAGAACCTAAAGAGAAACTATAACTAGAAGTGGACTTGCGATTCTATGAATCACCATCCCAGTCTAAATCTATATATCCAACCAAGTCAACCTCTATGCCAAATATGTAATGAATCTCGTATCTATGTGAACCCTATATGTAATGAAATATCCTCTTAGCTACTTTCTAGTGTAGCTCATGAGGTTCTTGCATAAATTTGGAGACAAGTCCCATTGTATATGATATGTTAGGCGTGGTGTGAGTCAAGTAGATGAGAATACCAACAAGCTGTCGATACTGAGTGGCATTAACCAATGGTGAAGAATAATCAGCCTCAAGCTTGATTCCTGATAGAAAGGGAGTCAAAGATGGCTTGCAATCAGCCATGTGAAATTGAGCCAATAAGTCAAGAGCATACTTAGGCCGTGCAAGAGAAATCCCTAAATCTGACTATGAGATCTCGATGCCAAGGAAGTAGTGCAATAAAACAAATTTTGTCATATCAAATCTATCCTAGAGAGATTCTTTCACCACTACAATAGCCGATGAAGAACTCCTGATGATCAAAAGGTCATCAACATATAGAACCAAAATCAAGAGTGAATCATCCTACCATAAGAAGTAGACATTGGGATCAGAATGGCACCTAGTGAAACTTACTATGAGAAGGAAGGAATCCATCTTGGCATACCAAGCCTAAGGGGCCTATTTGAGGCCATAGATAGATTTCCTAAGTTTGCATACTAAGGAAGAATCTTGAACAAATATTGGTAGCTACTCCATGTAGATTTCCTCCTCTAGGTCTCCATGAAGAAAGGCACTCTTCAAATCCATCTGATGCACATACAAACCATGTACTATGGTAATAGCCAAGGTGAGTCAGATAGAATCATCTTTGCAACAGGTGCAAAGGTCTTTGAGTAGTCAATACTTACCACCTGTGAGAAATAATTGGTGACCAATCACACCTTGTACTTATCAACCGACCCATCTACTATAAACTTGGTCTGATATATCCACCTACATTGAACCATCTTTCTTCCCTTAAGAAGTCAAGTCAAGTCCCAAGTGTGATTTTTGATTAAGGAAGAATATTCTTCCTCCATAGCACTATCCCACTCAGGTACCCCTAATGCCTGTCAAAAAGTCTATGGATCTGAAACTATAGCAAATAAGGCATGTGGATCTCTCTAAAAATACCCCTAGTATGTATGTCATCTGTAGGATCTCTTGCCCAAGTGCCAGCACTCTCAAGTGTCTGTCTAGCCCAAAGTGTCCTAGAAGTGGGTGAGTTAGGTGTTAACTCCTCATCCTCTAACTAACTAGAGGTGGATGACTCTACATAACTATCCTCACTATCTAAACATGAAGAAGAAGATGTCTATGGCTCAAGAACCTACTGTGGCTGATCCGAATCTGATGAGGAATCATTATGAAAAAGTAGATCCGATGAGGGATAAGAAGTGTCAAGTGTTGAGTCTCTAAGACTCTCTTGAAAATGGAAACTTCTCTCGATGAACAACTCATGAGTGATTAGATCTAGAAGGTGATATCCATTAATACCATTCAGATATCCTATAAAGATGCAAGGCTTGGACTGACATTCCATAGCTTTGTGTTTCTTCTTCAAAATACGGGCCATGGCTGGGGATCTAAAAACTTGAGGTGCTCAACATCAGGTTTCCTTTTATGCCAAGCTTCAAAGGGTGTTATCCCTTTCAAAGCTTTGTGAAGAACCCTATTTTGAATGTAGCAAGCACAATTGATGGCTTCGGCCTAGTGCTATGGTGCTAAGGATTTGGAGTGAATCATACAGCTACCCATCTCTTTCAAGAACCTATTTTTGTGTTCTGTAACCCCATTCTATGAAGGAATATAAGTGATTTTGCACTGCAAATCAATCCCCTCTATGGTGAGAAACTACTCAAACCTGATGCTAACATACTCCCCTCCATTATCAGTTTAAAGAACCTTGATGGATTTCTCACTCTATTTCTCAATAAGAGCCTTGAAGTCTAGAAAATTTTCAAACACTTCAGACTTTTATTTGAGAAAATATATCCAAGTGTACCTAGACAAATCATCAATGAAAGTGAGGATGTACTTGGCCCTTGTGAAAGATGGTTTGGGAAAGGGTTCTGACACATCACTATCGACTAACTCCAAAGGTTGTGAAGCCCTCCAAGCTTTGCCTTTATCAAATTTTGCTTCGGGATGCTTCCCAAGGGAACACCCTTCACAAAGTCCTTTTGAGAATTGGACACTAGGCAAGCTAATGACCATGTCATTTTTGCAATGTTGCTCAAGGTAGCAGTAGTTAAGGTGGCCAAACTGCTCATGCCATAATTTGCTAACTCTATCTGAATGAGTCAACAATGTTGTTGGAGAAGAATCTGATGCAAAATGTGAGGTGTATAACCTTGCTTGGTGATCTACCCTACCCACTGCCATTGTAGTATCACTATGCAACTACCTGATAGCCACTAAATTTGGTGAAAACTCAACTCTCATGCCCTGACCAATGTGAGTGATTTGGTACACTAATAAGAGATTGGTTGAAAGAGAAGAAACACTTAGAACATTGTTAAATGTTCCTCCTTCCATTTCAACTGACCCTCTCCCTATAATAGAAATTGAAGTGTCATCACTCAAACTAATTGAAGTCATGCTACAAGGCTCTAAAGATGAAAACTCAACTAGTAAAGAGCCCATGTGGTGAGAACCACCTGAGTTGATGACCCATGAAGATTTAGAAGCTACAGTAGCTACAAGGGCCTTGCCCTTTTCTTTCTCCTTACCCTTGCCTTTTGCCTTTGTATAATATTGGGTAGATGAATTCTACTTGATGGACTCAGGAACACCTATGTTGTTCTTCTCTAGAAGATGAGTTAGGTGATCTATTTGTTTCTTCATGAATTTGTGTTCATCATGTCCTATATTTTTACAATAGGCACACTTAACCTTCTCCTTCTTAGGTTTAGCATTGGAGGATGAAGACTCAGTGTTGTTTTTGGCAGGACTATTGTTTTCTTTCTTCTTCTCCTGGTCCTTGTTCTTTTTCTTCTTCTCCTTTGTTCAAGTCTTATCCATACCATTTGTAGCTATCAAAGCTTAGGGTTGAGTAGACTTCATTTTTCCCATTTGAATTAGATTATCTTGCTCCCTATTCAAGTTGACAATGAATGAATCCAAAGAAGGCATTTTCCATGTAGTGACAAGGGCACTTTTTGTGGCATGGAAAGTGGAGACAAAGACTGAATAGATTGGACCTAACTTTGTGAGAATAGAAAAGATGACTTGATCATCTTTCTTCTCTATCTTTCATTCTTTAAATTGTAATCTAAAGGCCTTAAACTTAGTGAAGAAGTCTTGTAGGGTGTCAAAGTTGCTAGGACTTAGACTTATGAGTTCATTTTCGAGCTCATGACCTCTCATCTCATCAAGCTTCCCAAATTAGTTTTCTAAGGTGTCCCATATGTCATTGGGAGTCTAGGAGGATTCTAGATGGAAGAGAATTTTTGGAGACACAAACAAGCTCAGTAATCCATAGGCTTCATCACTACGGTTGTACCACTTGACCTTTTCAGCATCAGTGTTGGGTTCTACTTCAGTACCCATGGTGATCCTATACAACCCTTTGCTTCTAAGAATGATTTAAATTTAAACCTTCCATTCATGATAGTTGAAGGGTGTTATGATTTTAATTTGAAAATAATCCATTTTTAGCTAAATTTAGGTGAAGTTGTGTTGATTGTAAGTTGTGAAATTATGCAGAAAGGAAAATGAAAGCAAAGATGTGCAAGTTGTGAAAAATAATCACACCCCCCCTAAAATATTAAGCCCCCCTCAAATATGCAAGTGCACACTCAAAATACATCAAGCTCAGCTGAGAATGAGTCTTAGAGAAATCAATGCAAGACTAAAGCAAACAAGACGTCGGACTCAGCCAAAAATGCGTCCCGAGAGACCCAAAATTTAGGCACTTTATAAACTAGTGCATTTTTAACAAATAACAAGCCTAAAATGTGGATAATTGAATTAAAAACACTTTTAAAAAAAATGGCACCCAAATCTGAGCTACCATTTGCAAGATATTAAAGGTTTAATTTTCTCATAAACTAGTGTTTTTGCAAAAAAAACACTAAAACATTAAAAAATGCCTATTTTGAGAGAGAAAGTGGCCTTCCAACCACTTGTTGGGGTTAAAACAAAACAAGGAATCCAAAGGAGGTTTGTTTGAGGGGTAATTGGCCTCTCACCAACCTGGGCCTCACCCTTCATCTTCGACATGTGAAGATACAAGTTTTAAATGAAAACCCCCCAAACTACAAAACTATCTAAAAAATTAAATATGTAGTCAAATTCACTAATTTTTGTTTTACAAGTCAATTTTAAATTGAAAAAAAATAAATCATAGATAGAATTAAGGATTGCCAAGTGTCTAAGGGGTGCCACATGGGATGCCAAGTAAGGAAGGGGCACTAAAAAAGCACAGTCCAGAATTTAACTTGCAAAAAAGACAAGAATAATTGTAGACCTGTGCTGGATGCTATATGGCTTGCTTGGTGCCTTGCTAGGCAAGAAAAGATGATGAAATCTACTGAATTCAATGCACAATAGGTTTTTATAGAATAAGATAAGAAAAATGTGCCATAATTAGAAAAAGATAGACCTATTTTGGATGTCATATAGCTGATGGCATGGCAGAACTGAAGGCATTGAGTACTGAAGGCATGGTGCTGCTGACAAGAAGCTAGGTGAAAATTTGTAGAAGCTAGGTTCAGACTTGCAAAAGATAGGTGTAGACTTCCAAAAGTTAGGTGTAGACTTTTAGAAGCTTGGTGTGGACTGAATGTTGCTCTTCCCTCTACTACTCCACATAACAATGGAACCCAAGAACATAAAAAAAACTAGCACCTAAAGTGAAGATATCCAAGACACCCAAAGGCTAAGGATTACCAAGAAAATGATACCAAAAATGATATATATTTTTATTTTAGATCAGATCTAGAAATTAAAAAAAAGAGAACTCCACTCCTCTTGATTTCAAAATAAACTAAAATCATAACTAGACACATGATTACCATTCTTGCTCTAATACCATATTGGAGTTTTTGCTAGAATCTGGATAATGCGAGTGCAATGGAGACGTGATCACATGAGTTGAAGCAAGTTCCCACCACATAGATGCTAAAGCAATTTGAAAATAACACAAGAAGATAAATTTCACAAGACAAAATGGAGAAAACCAAAATCTGATTAACATGAGATGGCCAAAGTGAGGACTACAAATAAGAGAGTATGTAAGTAACTCCTCCACAAAAGGTGGACAAGGCACCCCAAAAATAAACTATAACTCCTCCATGAAAGGTGGTGACAAGGTGCTAAGAATAGAGAAGTAACTCCCATTGAGGGAGTTACTTATGATATTCTTATGACACATCTATGACACACACCTCCACATAAGCTAGCCTATCCCACAAATGTAAGAAAACTCCATGTATGCACAAGAAATATAATTTCCTTAATTAAAAAATAGGGAAAAATAAAAACCTACACTAATATATATCACCTATAAAATAATCTTAAAGACCATATAATCATTATAAAATGTATATTGTTTCACTAAAAATTTTCTTATTTTCTTAGAAAAAAGAGAAAATAAATTCAAGAAGGGTGAGGTCAGTAAAACCTGATATGTTGTGTCCACATTGATCTAGATGGTTGTAAATACTCCACTTTATCTAGGGGGAATTACCTATAGATAATAAATCAATAAAAAAATGGTTGATTAGTTAGTCAGTAGGGTTTATTTATTAGTATGAGCTAGATCTAAGAAGCACAAGCTTCTTAGGAAGCTATAAATCTATGCTTTTAAATAGTTATGTTTTGAAAATGAAAGATAAATTACTTGTGTAAATAACATAATCTATAAAATTAAATATAATAAGTTCTTAAAAATAGATGAATTTTAATAATTATAATAATAAATGATTATATATTAATGCTAAATAAATAATACATGGCTCAAATAATGGAGTGATGTTATGTGATTAGGCAAAAGGTTAGAAAATGGGATTTGGTTAAGGTTTGATAGGTCAAATAAACTTGAAATTATAATTAACACAAAGTGACTATTAGTAGTTGGGCATGACCATTGGTATTCATGTGATCATAAGTGTTTAAGTGACCATCGATGGTTAGGGGAAAACTATCAATGATTAGGTGACCATCAATGGTTACTATAAGATTTAGCTTGGGTAAAAAAGGTTTGGTTCAAAAGGCTAGAGAGAAGTTATGGAGGTTGAGTTGGGAGAGAAACAAAGGAAATAATTACTAAAAATAGATACTTATATTTATTTCTTAGTATAAATAACTATGAGGTGAGTGTCTAAGAACTTGTTGTGGGCCCTAGAGTAATTATGGCAAAGTGACAATGCCTTAGCTATTGATTGATGTGCAACAACACTTTTGATCTCTGTCATGGTTACTAGTTTAGTAGAAGCCTTCTTGGATTCATTAAGAGGGAGAAAAATACCTTAATAATAATCTTTGATGAATAATACTCTATTAATTATTTATTTATCCTCTCCTTTCACTTTCTTTTCTTCTGTTTATATAGGGAAAAGGGAGTGGTGAAACAAGAGGTTCAACAAGCTGTCTAATTTTAGAATTAACATGCATTGATTATGCACATAGATAAAATAGATAAAAATAAAAAATAAAGTTATAGTTGAGTGTTATTTAGCCCTTAAGGTAGTTAAAGGTCAAACATTGGTGGTTGAGGCTAATTGTTAGTGGTTAGGGGTCAACCATTGATAGTCAAGGTTACAATAAAAAAAATGGCCAAGTTTAGCCAGTTATTCTAATTATTGGAGGGGTATTGGTTGGGGAGTGGTCCTTATGGGGTAAAGGGGTGGTCTAAAATGTAAATGAAACATATATAACTATTGTTTATGGTTTTATAGTGTCTAAATTTTTCCCCTTTTTGTTGCATAATTTTTATCAGCAAGCTACAAAACAAAAAATAGATGGTGGGTTGAAGGTTTGACTACCCTGATTAAGGGAAGAGGTGTTCGCCCTCAAATTGGGAAGTGATAAGGTGAAATATAATTAGGTGAAAGTTTGATAAGTATATAAGTGGGTGAAAATTTTGGTGTTTGGCTAAGAATTGAAGTGTGAACATGCACACAAATAATGATGAAGTGTGATATCACAAATTGCACATTGACTAGAATGCCATAGTTGAAGTAATTGGTAAAAACATGGGTGGAAATAGAAGGAAAAGTGACAAGTGGACCAAGTGACCATATTTAGGCATGGTATTTATGTTTTACTTCTAAATGTAAGTCTCTTAGGCAAGGTCAACATATTCATAGGTATCCAAGGTAGGAAGTGCTCCTATGAAGACGCAAATTAGTTAGTGTGCAAAAGTAGCACCATTTAAATTTGTTCAATATGGAAATTTATTCATTGTGGTGAAAATGAAAAAAGTAAGGTCATTAAAAAACATGCAAAATTCAAGCCCAAATATCTAATTTTAGGTAAACTAGTTGGTTAGTTATTTGGTAGAGAATTTGATCTCTGATGGTTTAAAGAATGGTTAGTTCCATGTTGTAAGGATTAATTCCATAAGAGGAGGGTGGTAGATTATAGGTTTAAAGAATGGATGTTATAAGTAGGATCAATTAAGATTAAGGAAATATGAATAAAGGTGGTATAAGGTTGTGGTAGGAAAAGGGTTATGGGTACCAATTATGTATATGAGTTAATTTAGGTTAGGTTAAATTGAATGTATGTCTCAAATGTAGATTGGATTATGTAGATTTTATGTAATTGAGGTGATTAGGGTAAGGTAGGAGGTAAAGGTAATAGGTATAATTCCTAAGTGATGTTTGATAGAGTAGGTAAAATAATGTACCAGTATATCCTTATAAGTGAGGGAGAAGTTACAGATGCATGATTGAGTGCCCCAAACACTTGATAATGTATACCTAGGCATAACAGACCAAAATTGGGATCATATGACTAATGTAATCTTAAGAAACATGAGGTAATACTAGCATGTGCCTCATGATGTAGCTATGTTAGTAGAACTCATTAAGAGATGGGACCCTACCATTAACACATTCTTACTACTGACTAGAGAGATGACCATTCTATCAGAGGACATCCATCAAATAGTGTGGCTACTAATACGAGGTGAGCTGATGTACCATATTAAAAGTGAGAGAGACAAGTATATGGATTATTTATATGGAGAGGACCTTGTGCTAGCAAGGTGGAATTTTGGAGGTTTTTGCTACAAAATATTTATGATGATGAAGATAGGGATGCTAGATAGCTATTTATGATGATGAAGATATCCATCACATACTACACACTACTAGATTCAAGTAGTAAGAGATTTCCATACATTTTGCTAAGGGTGCTTGTTTATATGTGGTTGGATTGTATAGTATTTTCATGGGTACCTATATTATTAGTTTAGATCTATAGAGAGTTATGGGGATACCATTTCCAAAGGAGATATGGGATCAACATTGGTTTCATGCTAAATTGTTAGGTGTATGAGTTTATTAGTATACTGAGACTTGGGGGACTACCATGGAATGGTTTTGTTTATACAAATTTTTTGGTTGATTACATGCGATGGAGAGGTAATTACGTACTCACTAGACAAAGGGGAGGAGCTTGAGACCTAGATTAGTACAAATATTTCTTAGAGTCACTTATGGATGGTGAGTTTCTTTGGCACCTATATGTTAGATTTCTATCATGGGTGACTTATGCCAAACATACTCTATCATTACAAATCTATAGGTGGGTTTTTGGGAGGTGAGACCATGAGGTGGATCTCATCCCTTTTAATAGGGTGAGGAGATATTTTGGACTCATCCAAGATATTCCAAGGGAGTTTATAAGAAATAAGAAAGAGGATTCAGAGTTACCATTGCCTACTCTAAATATATAGGATGTGTTCATTAATCATGAGGAAATATCGATGAGGGTTAATGTTGATGATATGATTGTCATTGATGACTACCCTATATGGTTTCAAAAACATTATGATGTAGCAATTTTTTGAGGAGATAATGTTCAATAAAACATGGATGTGGATACAAAGGTGGGTGTGGTGACTAAAGAGATGAGAATTTCCTAGATATATAGGCACTAATTATTGAGGAATAGACATAGGCGACACTAGTTACAACATAAACATCTCTAGTAGTAGTCACCTAGGAAAGTGATGCAACACAAGGCCAATTAGACACTATTACTAGGGAGAGAGATTAGGCTAGAGCTCATCTAGTTATGGTTACATATGAGAGGTATTCTCTTAGATAGGTAGGAGGGAAAGAACCAATGCTTAAAGGACCATCAGGGACTATCTCCTTGGAAAGATATGTAGTGACAATTAAGGAGATGAGGTATTATGAGGCCTTGGTTTTTACATGCCTTCTAAATGAGCCCAAATGTGGTGAGTATAGAGCATGGATTATCAAAGGGGTTAGAATTATGACACCAAGTTAGTGGGTTGCATCTATAGGTGGACATGTAGTCTTAGGAGGTGGATAGGCTCTACTAGGTAATTGTGCTCTAGGGTCTTAAACTCTTAAAGAGGTTCTCTTTCCTCTTGAAGTTTATTGACCACCTAGTGTTAATTAAGCTCGAAACTCCCTTGCTTATAGAGGGTATAAAAGGGAGGTGGATGATGATGGAACCTTATTTTAAGAATAATATGCTTCTTCTATAGGTTACCAAAGAGCCAATATAAATAAGTCCATGTCATATAAGGTGTAGACTGATCGATGTAAGAAATCTACTTATGAAAGTTGATTATGGATTCCAAAGATATATTTTATTTTTCTAATTTTAATATTGGGTATTTTTATATTTTTATAATTCTTGGAGGGATTGGGGAAGTTGATCGATGCGGGAAGATTCTAAAAAATTACTATCCTTTGACAAATGTTTTACTTAGCCATCTGTCAACAGAGTGGTCTAAGTTTGTGATATTTGTTTAAGGATTTTGATAACTATCCTTCAAGGGAGTAGTATACCTTACATTGATAAATCTTTATTGGTTTTTGTAGTTGTCCTTCAAGGGAGTTTTTTGTGAATGCTTAGAATGACCCACAAAATATATGAGTTTTTGCTATTATTTATTCATTTATTTATTTTTATTTAATTTTTTTTCTTATTTTTAATATTAACATTGATTTGCTTATATACACTCAAAAATTTCACCTTGATGAAGGGAATCTTAGAGCACAAGAAGGTTGATGAGGAGTAAAAGAGGTTTAATTGACAGTAACCATGGGAATCCATCCTATCAAGGGATGGAAATTACCATGAGAGCCATGCCATGGGTAGATATATGGTACCCATGTTCAATATTAGGTAAAGGTTGTAATAGACAATCAATTGATTCAAATTTAATCAATTTTCCTTAAAATAAGGAGATGTATGTGGGTGAAAATAAAGGATGAGCTTAAGTTAGATAAATGGTGAGTTCAATCTTATTTAACAAAAGAAAGGACACAGATACCAAGCATTTAAGGGTTCATGTTCTAGTTTCCCTTCCAGAGAGGACAACTGGAAAGCTCTCGATCTATACTTGTGCATTATGATAAACATTCCAAGCTAATTGAAAGCAAACTTGCCTCACTTTATTCTCTCCATATTGGTGACATGCTGATTTTCCTTTAAGATGAGATCTTTGATATTGAATTCTATCATTATGAAGTGCTTTTTATAAACATTCTTGATGTTTTATTGATAGAAATGAAGATGGGTAGGTATGAATAAATAATGTTTGTCAAGTAGCTCATGTTAGACTAAACATTCTTGATGATAATCACCCTAAAAAATAAGATCTTGTAGGGATATTCAAAGAGAGGGAATTTTTACTTCAAGAGGCAAGACATCCTATACTCCAAACATAATAGAGAAAGGGGTAGCACCCATATGGGTTCAAATGCTAGTACGATATGCCCATAATGCAAAGGGGATGTGTAGGTGCCAATCCTAACTAGATGTATCAACCATTTTAGTTAGCATGCTATTGAGAGTTTTTTATAAGATTTAGCCTATCCATTTTCTTATGGATGATAAGGTGATGAGAAACTTAACTTGATACCAAATGTGTCACAAAGAACTTATACATGTTTATTCTTAAAATATTTACCATTGTTAGTGATAATTTTATGAGGAACATAAAAATGATAGATAATGTGATGGTTGATAAAATCAACATTATTTTTGGCTTTGGTGGAGATGAGAGGAGTAACATATACCTATTTGGTGAAATATTATATTACAGTGATGATAGAATGATGTTGCTATGAATACTGGGGGTTAATTTCACCAATAAGATCCAGACCCCATTGTGAGAAGGGACAGAGATCCTTGGATAATTAGAGACTATGGCTAGGTGCATGATGTAAATTGGCATGCTTTTGACATTTAACACACTTATTCACATAAAAAACAAATCATTATTTAGAGTAGGCCAGTAATAGTGAAGGAAAAGGATACATTTAGTGATATCTAGACCACTAAAGTGTCCTCCACAAATCCCATCATGCATTTCCTTAATAGAATGAGAGACTTCATGACTACATAGGAAATTTAAGAGGAGACTATCAAAGCCACATTTATAAATTATTCCCCCTAGTATGTTATAATGTGAGGTGCTCTAAATAAATGTTGTTTTAGCATTCTTAAAATTTTTGGAAGGGATGATGGCAAAGTTCTATTGATACTAAAGGTTGGGTTGGGTCTCCTCCACATTGAAAATGGTAGGAAAGTCTAATTTGATATAATAAAGCTCATTAATTTGATATATATATATATATATATATATATATATATATATATATATATATATATATATATATATATATATATATATGAGAGTTAGAGGGTGAAAACAAGATCTAGGAAGTGAGAGAAGCCATCATATTGGTAAACTTGTTCATAGATCACATAGTGGTTTGGATACATTAGTGTTTAAATGATGATAAAAGTACATCAACTAGTTATTTTTACTATTGAAAAAAATCCTTTTTACATTTATAAGAGCCATTTATTTGATTGAACACAAGTTGAGACTCACCAAAGATGTTAATCATTTTGAATCCTAAGGCTAATTTAGTTTGAAGACCTATCACCAAGGCTTCATACTCAACCATATTGTTGGTACATTCAAAATATATATTAAAGGATAAAAGAAGAGGTGTAATATGAAGGGGGATAAGTATTATGACACATCACCCACCACATTGACACTTTAATCCATCAAATAACATGGTCACTTGATAGATAAAGTCTACTCAAGAAAGGGTCATGATGGACTCATTAGGAAACTTGAGAGGAGAAGGTTGATTGCCTACTAAAGGTGCTTTAGGTAATTGGAAGGAAATGATCTATCCTTTAATTGAATTTTAATAGAGGAATTAAAGGTTTAAATTAGATAAAAACATGATCAACTTATCCATACACTAATTTTTGTATGCATTAGAGTACATATACTTGAGTGTATCAGTATTGGTTATGACATAGGTCTTATGGTTGATAGGTTGTAATAGTGTTCTTCAAACCAAAAAGCATGACCCTATAGCAAAAATATCCCTAAGGGGTAATAAAGTTAGTTTGGTTTTGATCTTTAGGAACAATTAAGATCTAATTAAAACCTGAGAACCCATCTATAAGAGATAACATCTCATGCTAGTTGTAATATCGACAAGTTGGTCAATGTTTGGTAATAAAAAGTCATCCTTTGGGAAAGCAAGGTTAAATTCACTAAAGTATACACAAATGCAAAGTTCCCTAGTGGATTTGGTGACAAAGATGATGTTTAATCCCTATTAGGGATAATCAATGGGTTGAATGAAATTTATGGATAGGAAGAATTGAAGTTTTTTTATGAGAAGGGCTATGCGAGGGTACATCCAAATTTTTTTTCCTAACTAGCTTGGATTCATGGTTGGTGATGATATTATGGGTGGAGATAGAGTGGTCTATTCCTAGCATGCCACTATAAAACCAAGAAAATTTTATGCTATGGTCATGTAGGAAGGAGGGGAAATCTTGAAGTTCCCTAGAATTTAGCAATTATCTGATTTTGATAATGCAAAAGTTATTTAGAATACACAAGTTGATATGAATGGTGGATTCATTCAACATAGTAGAAATATTAGAAGGAATGAAATTTTGGATAGAATAATCTTCTGTACCTAGATAGGCAAGATTAGAATCATCATCATAACACCAAATGGTATTATTGGTAAGAGAGTCATCTCTAACCATCTCAAGATGAATCAAAAGAATAGTTATAGTCTCCCCCTTATTTTGATAAGTCAAGGGTCTAAGGATGATCATGTTGATGAAAAAAAATTTAGGTAGTATGATGTCAAAATACTCAGATGTTGATGGTGGAGTGGATGGTGAGGATGGGATTTCATAGTTAATGATAGTAATAGAAAGCTATTCTATTGTCTATTTGGGTGGAGTGAAATCAAGACCAAATCTCTCATGAGGCATTTGAGTCTTACATGGAGGCAACTTATGTGGTCTATGTTCATACTAACCTAAACCAAATCCCCTCCAAACACACCTATAGAGGTTTGTCTTGATAAAATTTTGTTTGTCCAAATAGGATAAATATAAGGTGAATGGTCTAGGACATGGTAAGTTGTTGATCAAATCCCCCATAGATAAGATTTATTTGGAGATTAGGAGGCTTAAAATAAATAGTAGTTCCAATATTGGGGTTATAACTAGGGTGATAATCAAGATTCCCTTATTCTTGGGGAGTAGGGAAGGCATCCAAGGCTAAAAGGTGATATTACCCAAGTGATGGATGTTAGAATGTAGATTTTAAGGGGTCTTCTATGGGGATTTGGGTAGAAGGAATGGATGAGCTAGTCAAGCCTTGGTTGGTATAAGAAGTGGAATCATTGTTGGTTAATGAAGACTTGGTGGTGAGAAGGAGGAAAACATAATTAGGGTGATATGTCATATTTAATTATGTAAAAGGATTTGGTTTAGCTTCTATGGTAACTAATTGATCCTCATACTTGAATTTGATTCACCGAGATAGGGTGTATGGTACATAATTAATCAAATAGATCTATGGTCATCCAAGAAGAACATTGTACTATAATTTACCCTCTATAATGTAAAAGAGTTTGGGAACCATGCTACATCTTAAATAAAAATGGAAGATGATATATCTTAGATTTGTTGTCATAGTTTCATTAAAGGAATGGATTACTGTTATGGTTTCCAACATAATGCTCTTTGGTAGTTTCAGTTGGTCATATGAGTGGGAGGAGATAATGTTATTACTAGGCCCCCCATAAATTATAACCCTTTTTATGTGGGTTTTGTTGATGTATATGGTAATGAAGAGAGCAGGATCTAGATATAAATGGAGGGTATTCCTAAATAGTTAAATGTAACAAGGGTGGAAAGGTGGAGGGCTTTGACAAAGGCTGTTAGAGGTTGTGGATCTTCAAGTTAGACTTATATATATTGTAAATATTATATCATTTCCTAGTAGTGATGGGGTGAGGTATTGATTAGTTCATATAAACCCATCTTCATTAGTGTTTGGTGAAGTTACTTTAGAAATACTCTTTAGATTGACTTATAAGGGTTGGATTGAGATGTACCTAAGATGGATATCTTGGGTTTGAGATAAGGTGTGGATGGTTGGATTTAGTTGAGTGGTTAGGTGGTAGAAGAATGGTATGTCTATGAAATGGACACCCTTTCCTTCCCCTTATCTTTTTTTAGGCTTGTGATTGTGTGGCCACATGGATGGTATGGATTTGGGGAAGAGTTAGGCTAGAGGACTACTTTAGTTCTTCCTCACTCTTGAATGAGAGTGCGGGAGAAGGTAGGTTTAGGGTGGTCATCCATGGTTCCTAGTGTAGATGTGGGGTTATGAGTGGCCCTTTTAAAAATAAGTCATCATCATCATATAATTTATGGGCTAGGACTTGGAGAAATTTATAGTTATTCATATCATGTCTTGGCTTTTAATGGTATGTGGAAACTAGATTGTCATCAAACCAATATGGCTTAGGAATATTGGGGTAAAATGGTTTAATGGGATGCAAAGTTAAGAAATAATATTTACATGATGGTTAAGCAAGACTTAGGTAAAGGTAGAAGGGATGTTATAGTTTTGTCTTTGAATTTTGGGGTGGAAGCCTTCTTAGAGTAGGCTTAGTAGTGAGAGTTTTGGTTAGTGGAGTATTATTTGTGGTCAATGGTTTAGAGGATAAATTTTTATAAATAGTAGGTTTTGTAGTGGGTGATTAAAAAATATAGGGGATAGAGGTAAGATGTTTAGTAGTAGATGGTTTAAAGGTAAAGGGTGTGAAAATAATAGGTAGGGGTATAGCTAATAGAGGAGGTTGGGTTTGGGTTGTCTTTGGAAGATGTGTTTTTTAACCAAAGGATGAGGTCCTAGGAGGGAAGAATGATGTGGTCCCAAAATGGAAGGCAAGGTATAAATAGGTGGCAAGGTTCTAGATTTTAGGATCCTAGGTGGCTTTTCCTTCTTGGTTGTCTTGATTTAGGGTTCCTTTGATGGGCTAAGTGGTGATAAATCCAACTGTAGTGGAGGGTGAGTAAGAATATAAGTAGGGAGCATGCCTAGGTTTTTTATGGGTTTGGTTATGATAGGGGAAGCTACTTGGGATATTCGAGGTGGAGTTGGTTTAGTCAGTTTAACTACAAATTGAGGGGTAAAGGTTTATAATGGCTTGGTTGTGGTGATTGTGGGTTTAATAGTGGAAGAATAAGGTTGGTTTGACAATGGTATGGTTGGAGGATCTTTCTTGGTTGAATAAGGAAGCATGAGATAGTGCCAAAATGTGGCATGATCTGCATTGGGTTAGGATAGGTACTCCAACTTTTGAACTAGTCTAGAGAAAAGCTTATAGATGGGTTTAATCCCTTTGTTATTTATCTCAAAGGAAAAATCCCTAGGTGGAGAGAGGATTGATTACCTCATCCTTTTCATCAATCAAAGGTTATGAGGCTTGGGAAGGTGAATCTTCTATAGGAGAGGTAGGTAATATGATTTCTTCTTTAGGAATGCTTTCCAAAGGAAGAGTAGATTGATGTATGATGGAAGAGAAGGATATGGTTGTAATGGCTACTTATTTTGGTATGTCTTCCAAAGGAGAATTTTATAGCTTCACCACCTTAATAAGTGGAGAAAGGGGAGTGGTTATTTCCTTTATCTTGGCTTTCAAAAGAAAAGAATGTGACTGCGCTACCTTAATAAGTGGAGGTGAAGGAAAGGTGGTTTGGGAAATGGTTTTCTCAATAATTAGTTCACTAATAACCATGTTAATGGTATGAACCTCATGGTTGTGAGAGGATTCTTCTCTAATATCTTCATTATTCACGAAAGGGGCATGGTTGGGGTATGGCTATCTAAATATGTTAAGTGATTGATTTGAAGGTGCATTTGGGTTATCCAACTCAAGTTCCACCTTGTCAATTATACTTTGGATAATGTTTTTGAAAGTGTTGCACCTACTAAC
This sequence comes from Torreya grandis, assembly GCA_037957365.1. NCBI lineage: Eukaryota > Viridiplantae > Streptophyta > Pinopsida > Cupressales > Taxaceae > Torreya > Torreya grandis. Next base: position 51,981 of record JARHVA010002805.1, on the reverse strand, counting down.
ATCATGCCCAATGATAAGCTGGAAGGAACATAATTTTCCCTCCTTATACCAATTAGGTATAAGGTGAAAGGAATCAAATAACTGTGGAGGTTTGATTGGTGGGATTTATATGATATTTGCTTTTAAAAACTTTTACAAGACCAAGGCATATGACTCCCCTAGCAGATTAAATTGCTTTTTTTAATTGTGGTTTTGGTTTCTAGTGTTTTGGTTAAAGTAATTAGAATATTTAGGTTGGTTAAAAATTAGTGGAGGATCAGTTTTAATAATAATGCATTCATATTTCACTTGTTTTTGGTGTTAGTGTTGGTTTAATTGTTAGGTTTAGAGGAGGAGGCCTCATTTGATTTAAAGGTGGAATTATTTTTTCTCGATTTTAAATTCCCCTAATATATGGCTCTATTTTCTAACTTTTGTGCCATGGTGAAAGCTTCATCAAAGGTCCAAAAATTCTAAACCCACAAACTAGAGGAAATGTGTTTTGTACAAGCCTGAGCAAAGAGTTCAATTAGCTTGGATTGGGGAAAAGAGAAAGAGAGTTGATTTATCAAGCTTCTCCAATGGGATAGAAATTTAGCAATGGAATCATCATCAAAATTTATGGATGAAGTAAATATTGGTGATGGAAACTTTCTTATAGATGTTTATGGAAAAGTGATCTAAGAAAGTCTAAGGTATTTGGGAAAAATAAAAGAGGGAGTGATTGGTAATTGCATTATAAAAATCTAGTGCTAGACCAAATAGAGACATGGGAAAGGTGTGAAGAAGGAGAGCATCATCATAAACAATGAAAAGAAAGAATGCCTAAAAGCTCTTAAATGTTGTTGAGGGTCTTCCTTGCTCTAATTTTTTTTAAATTTCATAAGTTCACATTGATAAGGATAAATTCAAATGGGGATGGATGGATGAATTGGTTAGATACATATTTGGTAATACAATAAGAGGTTATGGGCACCAAAAATACATGACTCTATATTAGTAATTTTTTCCATTAACATATTAAAAAGATCCATTTGTGGTTGTGTACCCCCATAGTTATAGGGCAGATTATGCTAGGTTTGGGTAGGTGCATCATATGGATAGGTAGTGGAAGGTTGGGAGGTTGTCATGTATTGATGTGTGGACATGGGTGGTTAGGAAAACATCATGAATGGGTAGGTAGATATATAAGGTTGGGTAAATGATGGAACCATATACCCTTATGGGTTTAGAATATACTTTTGGTTGGGTGAAATATGAACTTGTTAAAGAATTGACATTTGTTCATGGGTTGGGCTAGAGGTATGACGAGGCTAATATGTTAAGGATGGGTAGTAATCTTGGTACTAATGGGTATAATGGTAGAATGTATGGGAACCACAAATATCTTGAATGGAGTGAAGGTAGGTGGGTTAGAAACAATAAAAAGGGTGGTAACAATAATAGAGGGTATTCTTATGGTAAGTGGAGTATGGGTGGCCAAAGGTTGGGTTTTTCCTATGTTGAAAGAGTTGTGGATTGTGGTGGAAGGTGTTTGGGTGTTGGTTGGTTTGTTGGATACATTGGTTTTGGTCAGTGGTATTGGATGTATTATTGGTAGAAGAAGATGCTTGGGTGAATAAGGGTTGGGTGGAGGTATTAGAAGTGTTACCCATAAAGTGGGATGATATATTGTAGGGTGGGTTAATAGGTCGAAATGAAGTAGGGGAACACTAGTATATGGTGTTAAAGTAATGTTGGATGTTTATGGGGTTGTTATCTAGAAAGGAAGAAAAATCTATATCACCTTGGAAAACCTTTCAAGGGATACTAGGACTTTTAGAAGGATGGGGAAAAATCTCTACATTTGAGATGTACTCCATGGAAGAAGGAGAAGAAGAAAATGGATGATTAGGAGGTGGATACTAATTTTCTTGGTTTTTAAATTGTTTCTTAGTTAAAACCATGCAAATAAGGGAAATATGAAGATATAAACAATCTCACAACTCAAAAGAGAAGCAATCAAAATTAAAATATCTCAAAGAAAGTAATGAATACACTAATGTGAATTAAAATCCTAAGATACTTTATTATTTATCTTTAGGCTTATGCCTCAATTTTAAAGAAGTTATGAAGACCAAATTGGGTTTATAGAGTGGGTACTATAAGAAGATATCTAAAGATGGTTTCAAGTAGTTAAATGCTCTTAGGATATGTACTATAACTTGGTACGTGGCTTGATATTAGGGCCTAACCCTCACATCACACACTACAATGATAAGGGTGTTGGTTTCTTAACCAAAATATATCAAGTTGCTAGAGATTATACTCAGCTAGTGTACTAATTTGGTTCTCCCCTTGGTGGTGAAATCCAACTAGGATAGCCAAGAAAAGGTGACTACTAGGTGATGAAATCCCAATCAAACCTTATGTTCATATTTTTATGCTTGATTAGGTGTCAATGGTTTGGTATTTTGTGTGTGATAAGAGTGAAGCTATGATTAATTTACTTTATTTAATTTAACTATGTGAGCTAAAATAAGCAAGAAAATAATGTATGTAGTTATTTTTAAGCCCAAAATGAAATTTTGATTTCATTGTATGAGTAGAAAATAAGAAGAAGAAGCACTTAGATGCAACTATGAACCCAAGAGAAGACTCAAGCGTCCCATAGATCATGCCATAATTTTTTACTAAAATTTTACTTATTTTCTTAGAAGAAAGAGAGAAGAAACTCCAGAAGGGTGAGGTTAGTAAAACCTGATATGTTTTGCATGCATTGTTATAGATGGTTGTAGATACACCTCTTTATTTAGGGAAGAATGGCCTATAGATAATAAATCACTAAATAAATGGTTGATTAGTTAGGTAGTAGGGTGGATTGCCTTAGTTTTATCTAGATCTAAGAGGCATAAGATTCTTAGGAGGCTGTCAATCCATGTTTTTAAATAGTTAAGTTTTTAAAATGAAAGATAAGTTACTTGCAAAAATAATAGAAGATACTAAAATCAGATACAAGAAGTGATTGAAAAGAGATGAATTTGACTAATTATATCAATAAATTATTATATATTAATGATAAATAAATTAGACATTGTTTAGACAAAGGAGTGACGTTCTATGATCAAGTAAAAAGTTAGAAAGTGGGATTTGGTTAGGGTCTGATAAATTAAATAATTTTGTTTTTGGAATTGACACATAGTGACCATCGATGGTTGGGTATGACCTTAAAAAATTATGTGACCATTGATAGTTAGGGGCAAACCATTGACATTTAGGTGACCATCAATGGTTACTATCAGATTCAGATTAGATAAAAATAAGTTTGGTTTGGAAGGTTGGAGAGAAGTTTAAGAGGGTGAGTTGGGAGAGAAACAAAGGAACAAATTAAATGGAAACATATACTTAGCTTTGTTGCTTATTCTAAATAATGTTGAGCTGAGTGGCTAAAATCTTATTGTGGGCCCTAGAGTAAATCTAGAAGAGTGATGATGCCTTGGTTGTTGATTGATGAATAACATCACTTTTGATCTCTATCATGGTTTTTGGTTCAATGAAAGCCTTCTTAGATTCACTAGGAGTGAGAATAATACCTACACAATAAGCTTTGATTTACAAGACTCTAATTATTTCTAATTTCTCCTCTCCTATCACCTCCTCCTCTTCTCTTTATATAGTTTAAAGGGAGTGGTGAAACAAGAGGTTCAACAACAAGTTCAACAAGATATCTAATTTATGCATTACCATGCATTGATTATGCACATAGATAAAATAACTAATTATAAAAAAGAAAGTTATAGTTGAGTGGTAATTAACCCTTGAGATAGTTAGAGGTCAACCAATGGTAGTTGAGGCTAACCATCGGTGGTTAGGTGTCAACCATCGGTAGTCAAGGTTATAGTAAAAAATGCCTAAGTTTAGGCACTTCTTCTAATGGCTAGTGGGGAAATTGTTAAGAATTGGTCCCTACGGGGTTAAGGGGTGATATAAAAGGTCATTACAACATATTGAACTATAGTGTATGGTATTCTAGTGTCTACATCCATACTATGCCATGTATATCCTTGGCTATTTGGCAATGTCTTAGAAAATAACTTGTATAGGCCTACAGAGGATTCTTTGAATGGTTTTTCCTTGTTTGGTCTCTTATGATATATATCTTCCATATAAGACCTATAATGGATAGGAAATGGTTCACATGACATTACATATCTTTACCTTGATCTGTACTTATATATATATATATATATAGTTCCTTTCAATTGAGTAAAACTTCTAAAATCTTAATTTTTCTCATGAACATGTTCATTTTTGAAGGTTCTTCCTATTTCTTAGATTTAATCCTTGATTTTTTGTCCTTAGATGACCTATTTGACATTGAAACCCTAAAAAAATGATTCAAAACCATAAAACATGTATGCTTATGATTGAAATTGCATGGTTTTGGGCTATTAAAAATAATTTTGGCACATTTGAAGATAAATAAGCCAAATAGGGAGAAAATAAGCCATTTAATTCAATTTGACTCTCTTTTAATGGATTAGTAGAGATCATGGGGTTTTTATAATGTTATTAAACCTCATGAATCATTAAATATGGGGCTTTATTTCAATAATGACTTGAATAGGCTAAAATATGTCACATTATGACCCTTTTATACCCTCCCATGCACCTAAAGACCTATTTCAATGTATTTATGACCTAAAAAAATCATTAGACACCTTGAAACCTTATCTCATGATTGCAACCAATGAGTTTAAGGCATATTTTGAGAATAAAAATTATGCAAAGGTAATGTTTTGAAAGGTAGGGGTTGATATTTGACTTGAGAGGCCAAAATATCAACAATATCTCATGTGGTTTAGAGACCTTCTATTTCCATTGATGAAATCAAAATTAAAGATGATGACTCTGATCTTCATTATTTATTAATTTGAGCATAACTTAAAAAACACCCCATACATAGTGTTATGGTTGATAATGGTGCAATAAAAAATGTTTGTACCATGACATTACTTACATAGGTGGGCTATAATCATCATGATTTACATCCTTCTATTAGAGCATTTAAAGTTTTCTATGGGACCTCCTATAAGGTTTTTGGTGAGATTGAATTTGATTTACAATTTGCTCTCACACACATGGTTAATACCTTTTGATCTATACCTTCCATAGGCATCTTTGATATGTTATTGGGAAGACCTTAAATATACACTCTTTAAATAGTACCATCTATAGTGAATAGGCATGTTAAATACATTCATGTAAATTAGGTATTTATAATTTATATAATTACATATTAACATCCTCTTCAACAAAATAAACATATACCCAACAACTAGATATCAATCTTATTAAGTTTAATCACTGTAAAAGGATAAACAATACACAATTCCCTTTACTAGGTGGTTAGTACTTGAGATACTAGCACATTAGAGACATACAATGGATTCTATGTAATCCCCATATTATAATACGCACCATGATTATATATTTAGATCACCTCAAATTTTACACATTACTACTATACCAAATAAAAAAAAGTACTCAATGATGGGTTCTAAGAACCCCTACTCCTGTTACTCTTACTACTGCAAAATGATCATTGAGTCCTATTTTACATATGTAAAACACCATTAATACCATAATGAAAGATATTACACCTATAAATGATCATTGGTAGCATAAATATGGTATTAAACCATATTTATAGTGGGGATATATCTATGACCATCCATTGGATGCCATCATAGGATGATCCTTCCTCTTCAAAAATAATAAAAATACTAGAAAAAACAAAAAACAAAAATCCAAAAAATATTTTCAGTACCTACATGTTCTATTGGATCTTTAGAATCTATGTGTTTATTTCATGTTGAAGGATGGCATACTCAGTTACTCCTACATACACATATGTGTCATAATTATTCTTGAGTGTGATAAAATCATACACAAATACAATATACATTCTTATTTTTGATGTTGGGATTTCCCTCTAATCATGTCATATAGACATTATATGAATCCACTTCTTTGATTTTGATACAAACAAGTCATATGATTCAATGACCACTCTACATTATCATGTTTGATCTCACATATGTACTTACACATGCTCATTATCCATGATTAAATCTTACATAAGGCACTTGATATGATATAGACTTGGCATACTTTTCCTAAGACATTATATCCATGGAGTACTATGACATGTTTATCTTGGTTGCTTATGATTTACTTTATGTGCTTCCTTGAGTGTCTTAACTTTCTATTATATCCCTTTTTCAAGCATTTGAATATGCTCCTTTGCTTGTGTCCCATATACATCTGTATTATTTCATTGACATTTTTATATTTCATTAATTTTTATATGGACATTTGAACATGTCATCCTTAATTTTATGGACATTTGACTAATTCATGTCCCTTCAATAATGTGGCATTTGAACAATCCCCTTATTTGTGGTATCCTTGGACCATTACCTTTTGACTTTATTTTGAGTACTCTTGTGTGTGTGATTTTTTGCTTATTAAGCATGTGTTGATAATATATAGACATTTACCTAATATTTATCATGCATCTTAGGCCTTCATGTGACCAAATTGGTTTTATGTGCTTCAATGATACATCTACCTTGACATGTTACTTCTATATGATACATGGTTACATTCACAGATTATACATTTGTCTTATCACTTTGAGGTGAGGTAACTACTATTTATTATATTTCCCTCACGTCAAAGGGGGGCATAATAGTGGGGGAATGTCATTAAGGCATGTTCTCCACACTCAAAATAGTTTAAATATGTAGTGGTGGCATGATTTGGAAGTGTGTTATCCACACTCATCAATATGTGTTACTTATATTAGGTCTTAGATTCATTCGGGGTATGTCATATGGGCATGGATTCTACACATTTAGAATTCTATGATTCTATGAGATCATGCTTTTTAAGTATGCTATCCACACCTATTCAATATATAAGATCTCTAGTTTATAGTGGGGTCATGTTTTAGAACATGTCCTCCACAATGGTGTTATATTAATTTTCATATTTCTCCATATATAATGGGAGAATGCTTTGGAATCATGTTCTCCACTCTTAAGAAAATTTATAAAATTTCCAAAGAACACTATTATATGAATTAGATTCATATTTGTGGCATAATTCTATAGGTATACAAAGTTTCAACATGAAAAACATCTAAGTTTCATATTCTATGAAACATATGCCTAATATTTCAAAATCCAAATTAGTTTTATATTTGAAAACTCTTTTATGGATTATTAACACCTCATGGAAATTTTTATATTGATATCCTATGTTAGTAGAGGTTCTTAGGTATACTATAAAATGCTAATCACAAGGATAAATCCTATGATTTGAGGGAGATCTTGTGAAAGGAAAATCATTACATGGTATTTATATTTTATCATAGGATTGTAGAAGTTTATACAATCTTGAGAAATATTATCAATATCTATGTTGACATATATTTAATGGTAAAAATTAGAAATGAGGATAGAGTTCTAAAACATATAGAGAAAATATGCTTTTTCTCCTCATTAATATAATAAGAGTTCAAATAGATAAAATTAATTTGTAGATGATTACAACTAGAGATTATAAATTCATGAGGTTATTATGCAATATCACCCAACCTCACTATGGGCTAATAATATCTATTAGAAGACAAAAACCATTTCATAAAAGATAATCTTGTAAAACATATCATTATCCAACATAAATATCTCACATAAGAAAAACAAAGATATTATATTAACCCTCAAACACTAAATCATATTACAATCTTCACATCATGAAAAACTCATTTCATTTTCATTCTAGAGATCATAGAATTTAATCAAAAGGATTAAATACAACATTACCCAATATTATCTAGAATTATCTAACACTATTTATCCCATTCTACTACAATACACAGGAATATGTAATTCTTAAAACTATATTGTTATAACCACAATGTCTATACTTGGCATCCAAGTATGTTAACTTGTATTATGTTGATAAATATTCCATGTACCTAATCACGACTAAAAACATAATATCTTCGTAACAATATTAATGGATAACTGCTAACCTAAAATAAAACATGATCCTTGTCCATATGGCACATTCATAGATGTGATCAATTAGTGTACACATTCCCTAGATAAAACTTTCTTGGACTTAAACTTTTGTCTCATCTCGAGACAAGATTGCAAAGAACTAGGAGTACATATAATAAAAAGTAGGTAGAACTCATAAAAACTATAGATTGCTTAAGATGTCATTTACTAGTTTTCACCCATTACACACTGCTTTTCCACCCTAATGGGTTTTCAAATATGTATCAATCCAATCTACCACCCTTTCTATTTTTTAATATATGAGCCTTTTGGTTTTGCACAGTCCTACAAAATAAAAAGGTTGACAAGGAAAATTTCAAAATTCCCCACTATAAAAAACTTAATTGGATAGAAGAGGCATCAATAGAGGAACTAATGGAGCTAGTGATTGAAAATTAGACATAACACTCTACAAAGAACTCAAAGTAACAACCTTTATCTTATGAAACATTTTATAGAGTTGACTAGGATAAATAATGGCAAGGACATCAATGAGTGAAGTAATAGTACTATCAAATTTAGCCACATCCATCTTATAATTCTACCAATCAATCAAATACTCCTAAACACCATGGGAGAACCCACAAAGGAATTTGATTGTACAATTTTTTTTAAATATCACTATTCATAGTATAAGATATATTAACTTTAGTAGTAGTCATTTTACTAGAGATGTGTACATGAAAATGAGTGAGCTTCTCAACATGGCATTGTGCTTGAACCCCAAAAAAATTGTTGGGCAGCATCTAAGTCTACCAATCCTAAAAATGGTACATATTTAAGTCTTTAGCTTTCATAGATGATTAAATGTAGATATAAAATTAGTATAAGTTATAGTGGGATCATGCATGGTGTCTTTAGAGTAATTTGTAGTGGTGAATTTAGGGAGCACATCATTCCATATTGTATCCACTTGGGATTTCTAGTCAATCAACCAATGGGACATAATCACTAATTGGTTGATCACAATAGTGAGGTAAGATTGATATAGGTCTAGGAGTTATCATGAATAATTTGAATCATGCATAATATCATAACCCTATAATTCAAGATGGTTGACATATTGGATGCTTACCTAATCCTATATAAGTTGGGTCACTAGCTTTATAAGTTTCATGTAATCCATCATAAAACCAAGGACCAAAACTTGAGATTGAAGGGTAGGGAAGGAGTATTGAATAAAATTAGTGGTTTTTATAAGGATACTCCATAATTCATATTTATCTTTATGTAATTATGACACCCTATTCTACAAGGAAATATCATTCTATGTATAGACTCCTAAAAAGTAGAAGCACTTTTTAGCTACTTAGCGAAGGAAAGTTTAGAAATATTGAGAGATAATTCAGTGGTGGGTGGAGGCATAATGGAAATAATAGTGGATGTCATGGTGGGAATGTAATACAATAGAGTGAGGGGAAATGAAAATATGGAAAAATCAAAGGGAGCAGAAGGAACATCCATGAGGGTTGAAGATGTAGAAGGTATAGTTATAGATGGTGGTTGTGGAGTAGTTAGTGTGGCCTCAACCTAAGGTATAAGAGTGGCCTCAACCTAAGGGATAAGTGTTGTAACTTGGGTGTCATATCAAAATTGAGTTTTGGTGAGTCCTAACCAAGGGTTAAGAGGGATTCAGAGGTGGAAGATGTAGAAGGTATAGTTATAGATGGTGGTTGTGGAGGAGTAGTTAGTGTGGCCTCAACCTAAGGTATAAGAGTGGGGGATCCTTAGGTAACATGGACACAATGGTGACCTCTTTAGTTGTCAGTGGAGGCATTCGAGTGAAACCCATAGATTATATTTTTATTAAATCCCCATCTTTTGTGGTCTCCTAAGTGTATTGAGATGGATCCTTTTCTAGTGTAGGTGACACATTTGTGGCAAGATTATGCTTGGCCTCATCATCATCCTACCTATTTATTCACTCAATAATAATGTCTAGCTTTTACACTTCCTTGGCCTTAGAGAGATTTAGTTACTTTGTGTCAGTATTAGAAATTTACATGAATGGAATGGAGATATCCATAAGTACAATAATAATTTTCATAGTTGGTTGGAAAATTTTTACCACATCTGCTAGTTTCTACAACTCAACCATAGGTTATAGCTCCACTTATTGTAAGAGTACCTCAATATACTAAGTTTTATGTGCCTCCAAATTCATTTGTTTGGCCACTTCCTTTCATTAATTATTTGATTCAATTATTCTTATGTGATCAATATCACATTGTGATTCTTATTGTACAACATGTTTTCCCTCTAGCATTTGTGCATCCAACATCACCTATTTATTATTAGTTATGGGTTCATGAGACTATGATGAAGAGGAAATCACAATGGATATGTGCACTATTTCCTTTGACACACATCATTTTTGGCATCCAAAGCTAGGTGAGTCCATAGGAAATGATGGTGCAAACCCTTATAAAGATATAAGAGCTATTGTGGATTATTGGACTAGAGGTGTAGCCTCCCATTTTTATTCCTTTGTAGTTAATTTATATATTTGTAACATATAATACCTATGTTGGAGTGATAGGGATGGAATCTCAATAAGAGGGTTAAATTTTTGGGCCTAAGAGGATTCACCAAAACCACCTTTTTTATTTAATCTCTACAAATAGCTATTATAGTTTGGCTTCCTAACCTACAATATCCATAATAATGGATTGCAGACAAGTATGAAATTCTACTCATAAATATGGGGGAACCTAATTACAGACTTGCACTATATGCATCACTTTCCAAAATAAAAACTCTTTTTATTCTTCCCTCTCATATAAATCACTAGCCATGTCTATGATCAAAATATGGTAAACCTCTTATTTTTATATTTGAAAGTTTTACCATTCACATTCTACAACAATTGGAGGCACATGTGGGTCAATTAACCAAGTTTTCTAGCTAGGAGTCTTCCTTCATAGGAGAGAAGGTGACTAATGGCTTGTAGGATATTTCCACTTTCCTTGATATAATAGAGAAGATGTTATCCAGGAAGTCTATGCAATGTCCACCAAAATGTGAACATTATGTGGAATTGACTACAAAGGGATTACTCTACATGTGGTTAGTTTTTTTACTGGGTGACTTCCTCATGGACCATATGCATATCAATAAATAAGGTAAAAGGAAAAAATAGATCATTTAGAAGATCATAAATGTGAATGAAAATTCTCTATGGAATATTTAACACCACTATATGTTGGCATAGAAACTGTATCACAAGTAGTGAGATTATCACATTACTAAGAGCTACTTCTACAAGTTCATCCCACCATGCACTAAATAGATGTTGATTTATAAGGTAGCCACTTTCATTATGTTTATAGATGTGGATCAAGAATGTAATGTCTAGCCAATAGTATACATATAGATTGGAAATGACTTCATGAGACTTCCACTATGTAAATACAAGTAATAACACCATAAACTATTATTGAAAAGTTTGTTTCATAGATGTGATGACTTTTTCAATATTTCTTATCAACTCAACCACCATAAATTTTGTCCAATTAAATTGTTCCTCTTATAGTATTATGTCATGTGTAATATCAATGACCCCTTTGGTGGCTTCCTTCATGGCTTTAGTGGTTTGACAAAACCATATAGCAATATACTCTACTAAAATGTAGATGGCTTAATTTGGGATATCATCTAAAGGTATGTTCAAATTACCATGGTTATATGCCTCTTTAATCTATGGTAGAATCAGATGACCTTTTATTTTTAATTTATTGGAGAGCATCCACATGATAACATTCATATGTCCTATGCCATCATAACCTCATTCACACATATAGTGATATCCATAGACAAATAGATTTTCTTGTCATTATACCTTCCTAGTAGAAGTTCCATGATTTCACTAAGTTGGTTGAATATGGTGGTAGAATTGCCAAATGTTGTGCCTCTAGGAATACTTTAGAAATAATCATTATTTCTTCAATTTATTTGAGAGAAGGATACACCTCAAGATCTAAAAAATTTACCTAGCATATGTTTGTGCTGACCCTAATGTATTTAATTATGTAGAGAGAGTGTTTTGATGAATTGATGTAGTAAAATGGTGGAAATCATGAATATATATGTGTCAAGGTTAAATTTATTAGAATATAAGAGTATAAAGTGGTGAAAAAGACTTGGTGGGAGGCTTACCAGATTGCTCAAAAATAGCTAAGTATGAAATGATGATTCAATTAGAAACAAGGGATATATATAGAGCTATCACACACCCATTTTTATTCTTGAGATTTAAATACACAAAAATTATCTCAAGATATTCAATTGATAATAAAATAATAACCAAATATTTGAATTGATTAGCTAGCACACTTTTGCCTATATGGTAGCTTTTTACAATGATTAGGTGGAGTGATGTGACCCATTAAATCTATGAATTGATTATTCCCTTTCTTAATGTGAATCATGATAATGATTTGGAGTCTATACTACCTATCTCACATGCATGGGTATTAACACCCATCTCTTAATCATTATCAGTCATTAAAATTTCTACCATACATAGTTTTCTCAAACTTAATTGTCTTTCCCTGCCACCCATTTTAACCATGGTATATATTGATGTGGTTTTTATGCACACCAATTATTAATAAGGTAGCCTCTAAAATTTCAAGATTATAATGGATGTAAACTCCACTCCAAGGAATGATTTGTAGGTATGCAGTTAAATAACCTGATAATGGAATAGTAGGCAGAGCATGCAATTTGTTAACTAGCACTATGTATGGATGAATGATATCTAAAATAAAGTTAAAATTAGGAAATTTAGAAGATGGGTGGATACTAATCTAAAGTATTCAAATATCTAGAATAAAATCCAAAGTAAGGGAAGGGTATAACATAAAAGAGGGATCTATGACTTTAGGAATTACCTTTCAGGGTTGGATTCTTCATGGACAATTTTTTTATCAACCAATGTTTACTGCTAGAAGCTACTGCATGCACACATACAAATATAGTCTAGTAGTCTAGGAAAAATAGATATAGGAAACTCATATATCTAGGCCAAAGGTTTCTCCTTTTGGATTAGCTATTTCACATCCATACTTAGGAGATTATGACTTATATTAGGGAGGTATCTAAGGTAGTTATGGCACACACATAGAAAACACATCTACACACTTAGAAAGATGAGACAATGAACTTACTTGTATATAATAAATAATATTATATAAATCTTAAATATATATTGCACATTTAAAATTAGTCTATTAATCATAACAAAAGGAATTATGTATAACTATGAAAAACTTAGAATTACTAAATCAAACAACCAAAAGAGATAAAACCTGATTACATAGAATTTGGAAAGAAAATGAACCAACACCATTGCATGATAATCTAAATTTGATTTCTTCCTATATTTATTTTTCCAACACTTAAAAATGATGGTTCTAGACATATATAGACTTAGGGAGGGGTTGAATCATCCTCCATGTGCCTAAAAACTTGTGATTACATGGTATAATTAGAACCCTGGTTCTAATTTTATTTTAAAAATTATATGTAATATATACTCATAGTTAAATTTACAATTATAAAAATGAAGTTAACTAATAAGCTTGTTGGTAGTTTCTCTTGCTTTAGATAACTTCAATTCTTCCTAGATTTGTAAAATGATAGCTTCATGTTCTTGATATTTGGGCATTACTTCCCTTGATATTATGATCTACTTTCTATTCTTTTGGGTTTTAATTACCACCAAATTGAGAGTATTTGATGCCTCCAATAGTGTCATTAAATTAAGATGGTGATATGCCTTATTGGTAGTATAAATAATTAATAACATCATTTTATTCTCATCTTGTTTTAAATAATTAAATATTTTATGAGTCTCATTTATATGAGGACCAATTCTTCCCTCATTACATCAATTACTTCTATAGGATTGTAAAAATTTGATACAACTTGCTAAACCTCAGTCTCAATTCCTTGAGGGATGTGTACCATTTACTATTTCTCCTTTGTTTGTTCTATCTCTTGCTCAAGCCCTTACCTATCCATTTTAGTACCCTCATGTAAAGTTATCATAGTGTCCTTATGAGTTTCATCAAGGGACTTAAAGTCCTCTATATATAAATACTACCCTATCTTCTTGTTCTTCTTTTTGTCCAATCTAAAGGTTTCTTATCTTTCTTCAAAAATGATTTCCCTTCCTACTTCATTTTATACTTTTTTCTTCCTAACCCTTTGGATGCTTCTTGAGGGTTTATCAAACATGGAGCTTATAGATGGCAAATTTATGATTTTTAAATTTGGTTTTTGAGAAGCCTTTGATATAAGATTAGCTACCCATGGAGAGATGACTAGATGCATTGGGTTTATTGCTTATGTGTCCTCAGTTATAGTCTCAAATGATTGATCTTTTGATTCTTTCTCTAGATCTCCTTCGAGTACTGAGTTGGGAAGGAAAGATTATATGATTTTATACCAATCCACACATCTATATTGTTTTAGTGAGTGGAATTTATATACCTATTTTCCCCTTTTAACCTTGCCCAAGGATGTTATAGTAGTATCTTGGGAAGAACTGGTAGAAGGCATTGGAAATTTTATTTGAGTGGATTAAACATGATGTTGGGATCTTCCCAATGCCCCTTCAATCTTATTTGAATCCCTAATTTTGGTTTTAGGTTTGACTAAGGTAGTCTTGGAGGGAATTTTACTAGTGGTGGAAATAATAGATATGGTTGTAATTATTGTGGAAATAGAAATAACAGGGGTAAAGGTAACACCCTCTATCTTTGGAGAGAATATAGGTGTTTGTAAGGTAACACTAAATGGAATTAAATCAAATGAACTTACTAAAGAAATAGGAATTGAATCAAATGAAATTTTGAAAAAATGGATTGAAGGCTTAGCCTTTTTACCTAATTGGTCATCTTTCGTTAGTGCCTTCCCTTTGTCATCTATAAGGCTTAGTGCCTTTGCTTATTATAATTCCTCGTCTTCCTCAACTCATTGTTCTGCTAGAGATTGTTATAAAACTAAAGATGTGTCTATTTGTGGTTCATTATAAATTGGGTTCCCCAAGTGGGGAAGATCCCATCTTCATCTTGTAGAATATTTTAGTCTTTTTAACTAGGGACAAGGATTGCTAAATTGAGGTAGTAACAACCTATTTTTTAGGAAATACATCTAGGTAATATTGGTTTTGTGAATTTGAGGAGTCTAAGTAAATTATATCTTCTTGATCTCCTTTATTCTTAATTTCACTCACACTAGTCTCTATCCTAATAGTCTTCAATACATGGGGAGTTTATTGAGAAGGTTCGTCTTGTTCATCTATGTTTTGTTGGGGTATATTTTCATAGAATTTTGAAGTAGTCCATCCTCCAAGGGTGGAATCTTTATATGAATATCTTGAGCTGAAATTAAATGTTATCTTTAAATTATCTTCAAATGTTCTTCTCTCATCCCCACAAGTTGTGACCTTTCCATGACTTTTGAATAATTTTTTGCATTTAACAACAAAAAATCATGGTCATAGGGAACAGTTAGTATGGAATACCAAATCCTTGGATATGTTCTTGAATCCAACCACGAGGGTCCAAATCTCTATGAGGAAAGGTAGATAATTGATAATGTTTCTTTTTATTTACCATATCCCCAAAAAAAAACTCATTGTATAGGACATCTGGCCTATTATCATATGGGACCCATAGAACATCTTTTTCTTATTCTTTAACAAATCTTATTCTACACTCCACTAAAGCTATAATGTAATTTACTAATCTACGGTCTTATCAAGAATGTACTTGGAGAGGCATAAAGGGTTGACCTTATTACCAATTACCATAATTACTATATAATTTGGGTATAGCCAATAGTCATCCTAAGGTTCCAATATATATCCTATACTATTAAATATCCTAGGTAATGGGGACTTATGAATAGATTACCATACCTATGGATATATGTCCTCTATAATTTTGGTGATATTCTTAGTGTATGCATATATGTTCATGAATTGATAATAATCATAGATATAATTATTTATGCAGTTCATAGTTGTGATCCAAATCTCCCCATAGTCTTATATATTGTTGCCATTATGACATTAAGGAGGTATGGAATCATATAAAAATGGCCTACTAAATTAAACCATTTGCCTTTATGTATAAATTGCTCCCTTAGCTTAAAGGTGATAATCTACCCTAGGGAAAAAATCATGTCAAAGGACATTATCATATCTAAAAGTGGCACTTAATTTAGGTGGAAAAAATGGATACTTGGCATGCCATATAATCTATTCAACATGGCCATCATGATGTGGATCCCCATTCTAAATTTGTTGATATGTATGGGGTAATTTACCTTAAAGACCATAGAATCCCCAGGAAAAAGTCATCCACTTTGATTTTTCTCATTTTAATTATTCTTGTTCCATGTTACCACCCTATGCATATCAAATATGGCATCTAGAATTGACAAGGATAAATACCTTTGAAAATCATCTCCTGAGATACATGCCATGACCATCTTATGATCAACATGATGTAAAAAGATGTTGTCTATCACCTTGATGGAAAAAAATAAGTATAGTAGTAGGTTAATACATTTCATGACTTTGGGCTTGGATTTTATGAAGTGTAGTACTTGTCTCTTGAGAGAGAGTATTTATGTCACCAATTATCACTACATTGGCGATAGATCCCCTTCATGAGAAAATTCATCAACAACATCAATGGCATCCCATCATTCTAAATAGTTGGCATACCTATCATTGAAAATTGTAGTAGCAAACACACTATCTATATATATCATAGAATCCTTAACGAAAAATTGAGATGATGGCAATACTCATATGAACACTCAAGATTATGAATCCATTTTAATTTGAATAGTTTGATCAAATTTAATTTTTTGGACTTTGACAGCTCTTTTCCATTGGTTGCTTCTTTATAGTTGATGAATAGGTGGTAGGGATTTATTCATAACATATCAATTGAGCTCAAAATTTTCTTGTGACTAATGAACATGTCTATATCCTTAAGTAGTTGATATATATTTTGCATTCAATTCTAGTTCATATGCTTCTAATTCCCAAAGTTCATATACTTACTTTACCTACATAATTCAAATCATGTTAGTTTATTTGGTGGGGAAACCATGTATTTTGCATATTTTTTTATAAGTTTTATGAATTAGTTCTAATTTTATGGCTAATTATAGTGTGTTTCTTATAGTTAGGATTTATATTTCATGTTGGGACTGAGCCAACAAATCCTAGGAATCAAAGGCTTTGAACATAAATCTCAAATAAAAATATCTGATGACCAAAATCCTAAATGCAATTTATAATGACAAAAATTATTAATAATTTTTGATGACCATAATTACAAATAAGGGAAACATTGATCATAAGTCCCAAATCAAAATCTCTGAACACAAGTCATGAATAAAACCAATGAACACAAAAGCCAATGAAAACTATTTTGCATAAATTGTTTGATCAATTAGTCATAAATAGTTTCTCTAAAGACAAATACCAAACATAAGTTTTAATGAAAATATCCAATTAAAAAATTCTCCAAACTTAATTATCAAACAATATTTCTAAAAAATAAATAACTGAACTTAAGAATTTTTGAATTATCAAGTCCTAGAACCTACATAAGTATAAAACTCTTAAAAGGTATTAATAAGTTAGTCTAAAATGTAAAGCACTATTGTTTATACTTTTGAGTGTTGATATTAAGGATCAATCCCCGAAAATTCCATATTAAAAAGATGATAACTTAGAAAAACATGTGCCAAATCAAAACAAAAGTGGGTCACCATCCTTTTTAAAGAATAGAGGAATGTCGGGTACAATAGTATAGATGCTTTCCTCCCACTTATGAATAATGAATCCCGATTGAGGGTTACTAGAGCCAATTTATTTAAATTACCTTCTAAAATTATATACAAAAGATTAAGAAAACCAAACCCAATACACACAACATAAAAAATGAATCCGACACTAAACTTTTACGAATGAGAACCTATGATTTCTTGGGTGCATAACTTAATAGAGGTAGGGTTTGAGACTACTTCCATTTACCTTTTCAAGTGAAATGGTGCCTTATAAATCACATAGTACCATTGTTAATATATTAATTAATTCAAGAATAACATACAATCACTTCCAATGGATGTCTAATTTTCTTGGAAAAGATCAAAACTAGTTATCATACAACAGATCAGGTTGATCTATCTAAAATTTGTTAGTGCATAAATTATTATCATGCCAATATTTATATCTATGCCTATTTACCTATTATTTCTAAGATACTTTATGTTAGTCTTAATCCATTTTTTTTAGATCTAATAGCCTACTCCCTAAAGATTCTTGGTCTCCCATACACATAATGATTATGATCAATAGGTTGGGTACAACATACTCTAAGGGAATTATTGCTTCTAGAATATAAACCAGTTGAAAGTGGGTAAAACCTTAGGTACATTTTTAATGTATATGATATGCACATAAAATGGTAGGAAGTATATCATCACACTAAATATCATAGACTTTTATAGGCATCTTACCTAAGAATTTATTTATAATATCTGATTGACCATTCACCTAAGGGTGATAGGATGTAATTTTATGGTGTGATATGTTTTTATTCAAAAAGTGCATACGTTTGTCACTTAATATATTGATTGGATACCCAATCCTAGTGATTATGTTCTCATATAAGATCTTTTTTGTATCCTTTGCACCATAGTTATTTATCATAGTACCTTTGACCCACTTGGTAAAATAGTCAATTACAATGATTATATAATGTGCATGATTGTGTTTTCTAGGTGGATTAATACATTTGAAAAAATCAATACCCCATTATTCAAATAAATACTATGCAAGTATTGGTTAGAGTGTAATTTCATCCAAACGGTTTACCAATCCCATCCATTGATAAACTTCAAACTATTGTATGACTCAATACCATCATAAAATAAATAAGGCCACCATAGGCCACTTTAAAAATCTTTTCTTTTTGTAGCATCTGAAAGTAAGTGACCTCTAGTAATTCCTTGATGTGATTCCTCAAATACTTGAGGTCACTCATGCTCAAGTACAACTCTGTATAGTACTTCATCCTTACCTAGGTAGTACACAAATTTTCTTATGATATTAAAAGGAAGGGTTTGAGTAATAAATTAATTATTTTATTGATATATGTAGTATTATGTAAATATATCCTATTCTATAAACTGTGTTATCTATTTTAATTGTTAAAGAATCATAGATACCCAAAATAAATGTCCATCAGGTTATTCATCAAGAATTTCTTATGGTTCTTCACCATTTTAAATTTGACTCAAATTATTTAGTCAAACATTCTCTCAACCATGTTCAATATTAATATGAAATTAAAAATCCTCAAAAATCATTAACCATCGAGATATATGACCTCCCAAAAAAGGTTTATTTCTAGGTACTGCAGGGCTTGATGATTGGTGAATAACTCAAATGGTGTAGCTAGTAAGTAATGGAAATATTTTTTTAGTGTGAATATTATTGCAAGGGATTCATGCTTAGTGGTAGTGTAATAATTTTTAGCTACAAATAACTTCTATCTAGTAAAATGAATGGGGTGATCCAAACCACTCTCTAATAGCTACACCAACACAACATCAATTATAATCCTTGATGTATCTACATGTAAATGGAATGACTTACTCCAATCTAGAAAAATCAATATTGATGCAATTACCAACCTATGATTCAAATTAATAAATTTCATCTCATAGTCATTTATCCAGATGAACCATGTATCCTTCCTTAATAATATATATAAAGGGGTAGATATTACAACATATCCATTAATAAAATTTCTATAGTAGCTTATATGTCCAAGGAATGATCATACCTCTATCACATTTATGGGTGTTAGAATTCCCATAATTACTATTATCTTTGATGGATCCACCAAGATACCTTTTTTTTTTACTACATGACCTAAAAAACCCTAAAAGGTTGTAAAAATACATTTTTTTAAACTGAGCACTATCTGCCATACTCTACATCTCTCTAACATCAATCTTAGTTTGGACAAGTGATTCAAAAATAATTAAAAGATTGTCTAATCATCCATATAGACTTATAATAAATCATGGACGAAATAATTAAACATAAATACAACATCCCTTGAAAAAAATCCATGTGCATTTTCAAATCCAAATGACATTTCCCTATATAAAAAAGAACTCCATTCGGTTGTAAATGTCATCTTGGATATATATTCTTTTGTGATTGGAATATAATGGTACCCACTAAAACCATAAATAAAGGAATACACCTTGTGGTGTACAACTTCTTATATAACTTCATTAGTAAGTATGATAGGAAAAAGGTCATTAACAAAAACCTCATTTAAAATAAAATACTCTCCACAAAATCTTATCTCACTAATCTTATTTATTTGAACACCATAGGACTCACCCAATCAGATTTATCCATAGGAAAAATAATTTTGGCCTCCTACATGTAGTCTAGTTTAGCTTTGACATTTAGCTTCATGTTTGGGTTCAAACGGTATGGTATTTTTTTAGTCATTCATGTATACTAATTCAATTCAATGTGCATCTCCCCCAAACATGGGTATACACCCTTGAATTTAATAAACTTGGTCAAGAAGACATCTTGATAATCTTCTAGAAGCTTTAGTACTTCAAATATGTCTTCTTATGACTAATAATCACCAATATGTTCCAATTTTGGAATGTCCCCTTAGTCCCAATGTTATAAATGTGTTCCTTCAAGGGTTCATGGTAAATATTTAATTATTCCTCAAGAATGAAATCATGTAGTAGCCATTCAACTTCCTATTCTAAAATGTTAAGATGCTACAACCTTTCTTCTTCAGATGATTTTGCAATTGCACCTAGAAGTGTATCAACTTCCCATTTTAGTTTTAATAATTATATGAGAGTCATATCATCCTCATCAGCTAAATATGTTTTCCACTCATCTTTCTCATGTATTCTATGACATGGTTGAATAAATACCTTTGACTTGTCATTATATGATTTATAGGCTTTTAAATCTTTATTAAAATCATAGGATACATTGTGGCAGGATGATGAATCAATTATTCCATATAAGTATTCAATCCTCCCATGGTATATAAAAACATTTAGATTTTTCAATGCCTTATGTGTGAGAGGGTTTTCATCTTTAAAAATAAAGGTTTGAATGAAATTTCTTTGAGCTTGTACCCAATGTCTTGTCCCCCTTATACACTCATGGTGGATATACCACGTAGTAGGAAGGGTACCCAAAGTGAAATGAAATATATGTACCCAATACTTTGGAGTGATAACCTCTATAGTCTAGACTTCAACACATGAATAAATATAAATCTTAGGGTAATTTACTTCATGAAATATTGGCCAGTCCTTCCTTACTCCTTTTGATAATTACAACCAAGATAGAAGGATTGTGTAGGCTTCATCACATTGTAAAGGTGCCTCCTTATGTATAAACCACCATTCCACAACTATCTCAATCAATGTAAGTGATAGACTACTAACTCTCTAATTGATGTTAGGCACATATTTTTGGAATTGTAGAATAAACTGACTAACATCCTTGATGGAAAATTAGTGTGTTAGTAATAATTTTATTGTGAAAACAATGCACATAGGTTATACTTCATGGTCACCCTCCATCTAATTGAGAATGCAAATGTCAAAATCTCCACTTACTAAATAATCCCTATCCTAAGGTATAATGTCTTTTCTTGTTGGTTCTTTGTAATATTGATTTGTTTGACTATCTTGATATAAAAATTCTATGTTTGAGTTAGTTGGTGACCTTGTGGACATAAAATGTACATCATTTACCAATAATGGTGGAATATCCACATGTGGTAACATAAACTTGAGATTTAACTCCTTTAACCACAATGGTACCTTGGGTAGGCTTGTGTGATTTTATAATAAGTCACATTCAGTGGATCTCAAGACCTATTATTTGTCTTCAGTGCTCACCTTCATCCAAATATTCTCATTGCAAACATAGGGAAAATATATCTCTCTAGGAATACATTGTGCTTTTTGTCAATCCTTATTTAAAGGAATCACTATAATCTTATCTCCTTAATGAGCTTCCAACTAGTTCCTTATAGTATTTATGGTCAGATTAGCAGTAGATTCATAATCAAATATACTTCTCTTGATCCAAATGAAAAAGGGGAGTTACCATAGACCTGTATCTTCTAATTTAATTTAATTGTCAACCTAAGGATGTAAACTTGATAGGATGATGTAACTATATGTTCATACTCAATCTTCTAATTTTACCTTCTGTTGATTGTAATCTAAGATGATAAAAACCATGCAAGAGATCAAATGCTAGAATTGAAAACTCATAAAATAATATAAATTAAATTATTACACTTATTTTATCTTTTGAAGCTTCTTTAAAACAATTTTATGCAAAACTAAAAAATCACACAATTTAGAAATAAAACATAAAACACATAAATAAAATAAATAACATTCTCAAATATTTAATGGGTTGGATTGTTGTTGTAAGACTTTCAAAGGGGCAAATTCATCCTTATGACTCTAGCTTCAATCCTTCCTCTTAAAATAATGAAATGGACTTAGAAATTATTATTCATATTAATTGAAATGTAGCAAAGAATTATTGTAAAGAAATTATAATAATAGTTGCCTTACAAAATATATTTTTGATATATTTATCTAATTAATTCTACCTACCTCTCAATGTTGTTTTTACCTACACACACACACACACACAATAGGTGAGATTTTTTATAAAAACAATATACATTCCAAACTAAGAAACTTTCAGCTATAGGATAACATAAATTGGTTCTTTCTACTAAGGTCACCAGTCATGTGAATCTTGTAGTATTGCCTTGGGATAAATAAAGTTTTTTTCAATATTCAACCACATCTTTGTTATGTTCCATGGAGTTTGTTATCCATTCTCTAATTTGGTTGAATTAGGAGTCAAATTATGTTTGTTTATGGTTTTGGTTATGAAATGGCTATAGGATATGTCTGTGTGATGAGATCTCTTTACTATAGGATGGTCTATGTTACATACCTATTTCTTCAAAACATATTTAAAACATATTATATAGAAAAACATCCTATATTAGGAGATAAATATTATATAGTTTATTCTAAATCAAATTTCTAACTATTCAAATATTATGAGAACATAATGTTATTTGAAAGATTATGGTTGTTTCAAGACAACAAATTATGGGAAAGTAGTTCAAAAGCATGATAAATAATAAGGATGAGCATGATAGATGAGGATAAAAACATGAAATTTTTTGGGATCATGACACCCCCAACTTAAGACCATGCTTTTCCTCAAGAAAAAAACTTACTCATTTCAAATTCACAAATAGTTTTGAAATCCATAGGCTCCATGTCACCACTTGATATGTGAACATAAAATCTGCACTGTTGTTCATAAAAATACCCATTTTTGACCTCCTTGGATTCATATAATTGAGTTTTATCATGATAATATAGAACATGACACCAAAGTAGAGGAGGCTAGAATTTTATGCTCAATAGTTGATATCCCATTTCACCTACAAGTAAAACATATCTTATGACTCTATCAAATATTACCTTTAAATTGAAAGCGAAATATGGATCTTTCCTTTTTAGCTTGAGAGTGAGCTCATTCCATCTTCCTATGTAGGTTTATTTTGCTTCAGGTCCAAGATAATTTATTAACCCCAAGTATAAATCTTGGGATGCATCATAATTTCTATAAAATCAATCCCTAACTTCCTTCCATAGCATAATGTTATCTTATTCTATCAACACAATCTTAGGTGCATCTAACTCTCTTATGATAAGTAATTGACTTTACCTTTCCTTTTTATTGTATTCAATCATATCTCATCCTCTACCATGTTCATTCAAAATATATGATGAATATTCCTTTAAAAGGACATCTCTAATATATAGGTTAGGATTCTATTCCCTACCATGAGGCACAACATAGTTATGAAGATAGAACTCAAAAATTGTGCTTGTTCTTCTTGTGATCCTTCTTTATATAATTAAATGAAAGAGAGAGAATTAATTACTTCGTAAGGCATGCCAAATTAAATTTCCATAAAATCAAACTTATGCCATTGTTCCTCGAGATAAACTGAATATACCTTTACAAGAGGCTTGTAATCAATGATCTCTTGAGTAAGACTAGACAAATCTTTAAATTTATGTTATATTTTAGAGATCCTTTCTTATTTCAACCTAAAATCTTCTATAAATTTATTATTATCCTTTTTTAATTCCCTAAAACTTTCATACTAACTTTCTATCTATCTCATCAATTTAGAAGACACAATAGATGAGGAATTATACCTGACATCTTGGCTAATTGTAGGTTTTTTGTATTGATTTTCTACTATAGAAGGTTAGGAAATAATGAATATAAGATGAATTTTTTATAGGTTTTTAGTTTATAAGTTGCTACAATAATTACATCTCGTCCTCCTCTTAATTGATCCTGTAGATTCTTCCTTAATCACTCTATTTCCTATATGACTTACTTCAAAGTAGGAAATTCCACTTATATGGTAGGTTGCCTCATTTTTTATACCTCTATCTACATTGAATATTCTCATAATTATTCAAGACTATATTCCAATTTCTTAGTCTCCTTATTTCCTTATTGAGAACATTCTTCCTTGTCAATCTCTAGGTTATCAAAACTAAATGCCTCTAGTGATTCATGACTACTGGTAGTTTATTCTTATCTAGATTCCTCATTAATTTCTATAATATAAGAAGGTTTAGTTATTGGTTTAAATTTCATATTTCCTCTTAATTTATGGGATATATGAGGAGTAGATGTGACATTAGCCTTTTTAGGGGAAGATAGAATTAATTCTTTAGATCCCTTAGAGTCAGGTTAGAGAATGAGTTTCCTCTTCCATATTATGGATTGTTTGCTTGTGGAATCCCCCTCTACAAGATTTGTCATTATAGAAAGTTATTATGTGGCTAAAAGAATATATTTTTATATATGTCCTTGTGGAATAATAGGAATTTATTCTTATGTAGGTTCTTATGGAGCTATGAGAAGGTCTTATTTTGTAGGTTCTTGTGGTGCTACAGGAAGGCTTTCTTCTATATGGCTTTATGGTGCTACAAGAAGGATTTATTCTATCTCAATATATTACTATACTTCTATTTCCTCTTCTAGATATATCTCATCTTCTTTATTTACCTTATTATTACTTTCTACATTTCTATGTATTTGGAGAAAATCTTCCCAACTTATATTGGGCCTAGTTCTCTATAACCAGTCTTGAATAATTAATTGAATTAAACAATGATGAGAGAGAACTTTAGGATTACCTATTTGAAATGCCTCTAAAATTTTTGTGATCATGTTAATAAAGAATTTTGGCATATTTATCTCAATATCATGCCATAAATTATTCTTGAATTTGAAGTGAATGCCATGTAGCATGGAATATCTCCCTTCATAGGTGAAATATCTAAAGATGAACATAATAGCTCTAGCCCATCTTCCTAGTAATGATAACCATGTAATGCCCTATTTTAAAGTATCTAATATTTCATCTCTTCTATGGAATTTATTCCTCTATTCCTTAGCATCAAAATTCTCCTACCATATTTCCCCTATTCGTGGTAATCTAATTACTCTACTAATGATAGCTTCAGTTAGCTTTATTTCCATTCCTCTTACTATTGCTAGGTTTTTATACAATAAGATAGTGAATTATTTTACAATTCTTTGATCAATATCATGTATCCTCTCAAAATATTGGGCCCATCCTACATTTTAAAATAGGACTAGGATGTCCAAGTTATTGGTTAGAGGAGACATATCAAGTGGCTCATGTTTAAACAAGTCCCCTCCTATATTATAGGATGGAATTTCGGTTGTAGGTTCTATGCTCTTACATCAATGGTTTTGTATCTTTGGGTGGAATGCTTGTGATTTGTTTTTGGAATGAGATAATTTGTTTGAATTATGGGAAATCCTCCTAGCTTAAACAATCACTTGTCTTCAAGGGATACAACTAACATGTGTGAATGACTTATGGAAATGATAAAGGGTGGTGGTAGCAATGCTTTAATGGTCACATAAATCAATGAAAGAGAAGATATCTTAGGATGGTAAGGTAAAGAGAATATATGGTGTCATTTTAATTTCATTAAATTCCTTAATCTTAGTATTAATTAAAACTTATGACATGAAATAAATATAAGATAATTACCTTAATACTTATAGGAATACCTTTCATTAATGCATGAATCATGAGTCAAAGTGGTAAATGTGAGTTGTAATGGCATGTGTTGGCCTTTGATTGTAGGAAATAATGCTTTATGAGAAATGCAATGTATGATGGAGTGATAAGAATTCATCTGGTAGTGAGAAATGTTTCCTGTGGTAACAAGAAGTGGCTTGCATCAATAATAAATATCCTATAGCAATAATAAATTCATCCTATATCAAAGAGGAAAGTTTTTTTCAACTCCAAAATAATTAATCTATAAGAAAAAAACATATGAAAATAAAAATTTTATTGTTGTAAGCTTTTTTTATAATGAGTGTTGATAGGTTAGTGACCTAGTTTTCTAGTACAACATCTGTCAGCAACATCCAAAGTTTTCATTACTAAATTTTCTATTTCTTTTTATACTTTCTAGTCCCAACTCAACTATAATTTTATAATCCCATGAGGTAAGAATTTATTTATCTTGAACCAAGCCATTGTGAATGGCTTGTTTTTGTATGCAAGAAGCTTTAGTGCATTTGGAAAATATTAGAGAAAGGTTGAAAAAAATACCCTTTAAATGTAGGAACATGTTGATTTGCTTCATGAAAAAGAGATGAATTTTATTCTTATATAAGTTGGTGAGTGAGAGTTTCCTTGAAAAATGGTTTCTTGTATAGCTTGAGCCTGTTCCCATTAAAAATCAGTCAAAACTAAATAAATTCAATGGTCATGATCTTTACAACTTCATTGTCAAAAAATTTCTCAATATCATAAGGCCCAAGCCATCTAAACTAAAGCTTTCCTTTATGATCCTTATATTTAGAGTAAAAAAGGAGTGACTAATCACTAGGTTGAAAATTCTTAGTCTTGATGTTCCTATCATGCAAACCACACAATATCTTTGCATTAATTCAATGCGATGAAGTGTTTCTTTTCTAAGTTCATCAAGTGCATTAAGTTACATGATCCTATCTTGTTAAACTTGGGAAAGATCCAAACCCAAATTAAGTGTTTTTATTAATATTTTATGCTCAAATTCAATGGGTAGAATAGGCTTTTTAACCTAAACTAGTTCATATGGGGTGAAACTAGTTATGGTTTTCTAGATTATTTTGTAAGCCCAAACCACTTCTAAAAGATAAGTTGACCAATATTTTTGATACAAGTTGATAGTCTTAGTGAGTATATTTTCCAATTTTCTATTTCTAACTTTCACTTGATCATTTGATTAAGGATGGTAAGGTGTATACTTTTAGTTTATAATTTCATATTCTTTTACGAAGGTAATTGTTAGGTATGATGTGAATTATGGTCCTTGGGCTATGACTATTTCTCTTAGTACTCCATAGTGGGTGAATATTTATCCATACGAGAACTCATCTGCTTTCTCATCTTGGGTATGGGTTAAGGCCTTGACCTCAACCCATTTCATGACATAATTAGTGCACACCATTATATATTCCTTGTTCAATTTAAGATCAATAAGACCTAAAAAATCTAGTCCCCATTTGTCAAAAGGCTCCAAAACTAGTTATGTTTATAATGTCATTTCATCAAAGTGAGTGGGTTTATACATACACCGACATTGATCACATATGTAGGTATACATCATGGCATCCTTATGTAAAAAAGGCCAATAATATCTAATAGTAAGTAATTTCATAGTAGTTTATTTGGAATTAAAATGACCCTCACAGGATTTTTCATGGTAGGCTCTAAGAATATCATAAGCTTCATCTTCTCGGTTACATATTCTCATAACTAAATCTGGTCTAGTGATAAAGAGATATCCTATAATCTAGGAATAATGTCTGATCTTTTAGATTAGATGTTATTTTTTCCTAGGTGAGAAATGTTGTGGTAGTGATCCTATATCAAGATAGTTAGAAATGTTTGCAAACTAAGGAGATTGAATAGTTACTAAAAAAAATCCTCATTAGGAAAGGAATCATCAACAATAGGATTGTGATCATCATTTTTTAGTCAAGATAGAAAATTTGCTACTACATTATACTTACCTAGTCTATCCATAATGTTAATATTAAATTCTTGGATAAAATACAACCATCTAATTATCCTACTTGTGACAACAAGTTTATTCATTAAATATCTAATTGTTATGTGGTTTGTGTGGATGAGTACTTGGTAACCTATAATGTAGTATCAAAATTTATTGATGTCATAAATGACTACAATAAATTTCTTCTCTATTATAGTATAATTAAGTTTATCTCCTTGAATATTCTTGATAATAATATATTTTACATAAATTAAAGATTCATATTTTTGGCCAAGGATAACTCCTAAAGTGGTGTTGGATGTGAAAAGGCTTCTTCATCAGGCCCTCTCAGAATATGAGTTCTTATGAGAATATCTTTGAGTTACTAAAAGGTAGTTTGACAATCATTAGTCTAAGTAAATTCAACATCCTTAGTAAGCAATCCAAATAAAGGGGTGGAAATTTTACTAAAGTCATTGATGAATCATCTATAATAACCAACATGTCTTAAAAATCTTCTAACATTTATCTACTTCCTTGGTGTGGGTAGATCCTTAATGATACTTATATTTACTAGGTCAACTTGAATTATAGTAGGGGAGATATGATGCCCCAAGACAATCCTTTCAGTCATAAGCATATAACACTTTTCATTGCTCAAATATAATTGGTAGTCTTGGCAGCATTAAAGAACTTTCTCCAAGTTGGTAAGAGTTTCTTCAAATGTCTGCCTATAGATAGTGAAATCATCCATGTAGATTTCAACATAGTCATGGGAGAAATTAAAAAATATGCTCAAAATAGACCATTGAAAAGTAGTTGGGGCATTACAAAGACCAAATGGTAAGATGACATAGGCATAGATTACCCAAGGGAAAGTAAAAGTGTTTTTGTCTTGGTCTTATGGAGCTATACATATCTAATTATAACCACTATATCTATCTAGGAAGAAAAAATATTTTATCCCTACTAATGTATCTAACACTTGATAAATAAATGGAAAACAATGATCCTTCTTGGTAGTAGTATTCAACACAAATATGCCATTTTCCCCTTTTATTAGGTACAATAACTAGGGGAGAGACCCATTAGCTATCTGAAATAGGATAAACAAATATTGCATCCAAGAGTATTTATAAATTAGTTTTAATAATGTCTTTAACTATAGGATTCATTCATCATTGGGGTTGGAAAATATGTTTGCATTATTATTTAATGTAAATGTGATGCATGCATAAATATGGGGGTATTCCTATCATGTCATGGTAGTCCCAGGTAAATTTTGTAGTGTGTTTTCTTAGCATCATTATTAAATGGCTTTCTTGTTGGGGTGCTAAGGAGGTGTTGATGTTGAGAGGTTTATTTGGTAGAATGTCCACTTGATTTGTTAAATAGAGCATGGTTTATACATTAGGAATTAAAGGAGCATAATTGAATTTATGGGGAAGTAATTTATGGAATTTCGAAATGTCCCTTATGGTTTTAGCAAGATAATTTTTATGAAATTAATTTTGAAGGGGAATGGTTTACATTCCAACATGTTTATGGCTACAAGACCCTATTGATAGGTGTTTTTTAGGATACCAATAAGGTCAGTGTCTTCTTCTTATGCCTACAAAAATAGACTCTAATCAATTGTGTAGAGAGATTAGAAGTAGATAGCTTACTAAAAGTCATTAATCTAAGGCATTGGGCCATCATTTTTGGAAGGCTAGGCTAGTGGATAAAGAACTAGTTTCTTGTTGTCATTTCCATTGGAAATTAACATTTTTCTTAACCTAAAACCAATAAAAGAATCAGTGGTGGTCAACCATGGGTGGCCAAAGATAAGAGGATAAAATTCCAAATTAATTTTTGGCTATAAGACAATAAAGTCTATTGGATATTTCTAGGAGTCCATAGTGATAACTAGGTCTTGAATAATCTCCTCATGCTTAATAGTTGAATTGTTGACCATCTAGAGGATGGTGGGTGTTGGATGGAGAGTTATTAGTTTTAGTTATTTTATTGTCTCCATGGTCATCACATTGATGGTTGCACCCAAGATAATTAAATTATTGGAGATGGGTTGGCTATGGATGCTAACATTAACTATTGGACTTCCAAAATCAAAATATTTTGGAGGAACTATGTTTCCCAACATAATATCTACTAGTTGGCCAATAAATTGGATTGTTTTAGGATCCTTCTTATTTAATCTTATTTTTTTCAAACATAACTTTATAATAGCCTTATTATATATAGGAACACATTTTATTTCTTGAAAGAGTGGGATTTTTATGCACATATTCTTAATTTGTCCAAAGATATCAAATTCAAGCTTTCATTTAGGATGTGATATGTTTAATCTCTCTAAAAATGGAAGATTGTCAAATTCTTTCTAGTTTTCTAGTGAACTTGGATCATGATTGGGCATGGGTGGTTATGGATTAGTATGGAGTGGATCAAGTTCTTCAAAATGTTCTCTAATTATGGGTGAGGTGGGTTGTGGAAGAATGCTTCTTGAGTGAAGTTGAACTTGATTGATATCTAAGGTGTGTATTGGATATTGCATTATTTTGGTGGATTGTGTTGGTTAAAAAAACTTATTATTAGGGTTGGGGAAGGGATAGGTAGGTAATTGAGTGGGTATAGTAGGTTTTTTATTATTTGTCATTAAGTCTTGTTATTTTGGTTATTGTATTTTTTGAATAAAGCCTTGATTACCTCTCTATTGGTGTTGCCATGGATTAGAGGGAAAGATCCATTATTGGTTTTGTAATTTCCTAGGTTGAGGTTGTTATCCATTATGTTGCATCTATAACTAATTTTGGAGTAGCTACCAATTTATTTAGGGCCAATTTTTGTTGGGCATATTCATCCATGAACCATATTGAGGATTATTTAAGAATTAAGAATTTACAAACATATATTTTGATGGCATACATGATCTTTTCACCCATTGTTTTCATTAGGCCACATAAAATACTTGATTCTCATCTCATCCTATGGCATGTAGCTCCACTATTTCATGATTCTCCTTAATTATGTTGGATACTTGAGCTTTCATAGAATTACATGTGTATTCCACCTTTTTTTCTACATTTAAGGCAATAGGTGGCTGAGGCTTTTTAGTTTTTTTCCTACTTCCTCCATGTATGTAATATATCAAGCTGAGTAGTTAGGTGACTAATAATTTCCTACTTCATGTCCTATAGTAGGCTATTGACATCACCTTTAGATAGTCCTACTATAGATGGTGCAAGAAGGGTTATGCCCATACTTTTGATCATGGTTGATCTAGATCAGTTTACACATAGAACTATTAGTTCATTAAAATATAGTGTAAAAGCATCACCACTAGGCATTAAATCTAGTGCCTCTAAAAAATCATCTCTAATTCCTTTTAGGAATATCAGCTTCACTTATTCATTCTCCATTATAGTCTATTTGTAATTTTTTAATATAAACAAAAATATTTCCATTTATTCTCCTAATGACTCATCATCAACTTGTGTCATTCTGAATATGTCATCTCTCATGTAGTTTCTACTTCTATAATAGTCTTGGTATTTTATTAGAAACCTCTTATTTATTTCTTCCCAAGTAGAAATGTAATTCTTTCCAAGTCCCATGAACCATCTAAGTGATACATCTTTGAGTGTTGATATAAATATCTTGATTTTCTGAGCATCTTGATTATAATCATAGCTATGCCATAAGATGTCAAACTCAAAAAGAAATATGTCTAGATCCTTAGATGTTTTTGTCCTAAAATTAGAGAGGATGGATTAAGGAGTATTATTCATCAGTGCATTTTTTTTAAGAGTAAGGATAGGAAATTCAAATGTAGTGGACTGAGTGGTAGTGTTTTCTTCATGGAGACCCTCCATACATACTATTTATGTTGGTAGGCTGAAAGTTGTTGCCACCCACTTCTCAAAATTCCCATTAATTCTTCTATTTTTTGGGGTGTAGAAGATGGAGCCTTTATCTTTTTTCTTAGGAATACATGAATTTTTATATAATGTGGATGATTTAAATGTTTTTGAAAATTCAAATTTTAAGTAAAGAGGCTTTCTAAATTGGAAGATTATATTGGCTTGGTACTCCTAGGAGTAAGAATAACCTTGAATGCCTCCTTAAAAATAAATTTGAATGATGAAGGTAGTTGAAATTTAGATTCCTAGATATGAGGTGATAGGGTGGTAATTATCAAGGGTGATACATGTATGTATCTTAAACGGGTATGAATCTCTTCAATATCTCCATCTTGTGTTATCAATCTAGCCAAAAATTCCTCCTTTTTTACCTCTTCTATTGACAACTGTGAGTGATCCTCAAAAATTTCTCTATGCTCCTCAGATTCTATAGGATGAATTTAAGATCTTTTAGTAATAGTTGTTTACTCATGAGAATCTCTTTCTATATAATCCCCTTCACTTTTCATGTTCATCAGCCATTTTTTCACTTTTTTAAAATTTTTTGCCCACCCTACTTGCAAAGGGTTAGTAATATGGGTGTTTTTTAAAATTTACACTATTCTACTTGAAAAAAGGGAAATTTAAACTATAAAAATAGGAAATATTTAATATAAATAATAATAAGCTCTAGAAATAAAAAAAACTAATAAACATCTAGAAACAAATGTTATCAAGATTGAAGATTATAAGTGTATGACACCCTTCCATAGTAATAGTGTCAAAAATGAATAGTAGTAGATTGAAAATCAAATGTATTTCTCTTGATTCAATTGAACAAGGAGAGTTAACATAGACATGTATCTTCTAATTTCATTTAATTATCAACTGGAGGATGTAAACTTGATAGGATGATGCCACTATATGTGCACACTCAATCTTCTAATTTGACCTTCTACTAATTATAATCTAAGATGCTAAAAATCATACAAGAGATGGAATTATAGAATTTAACACTCATATAAAAATTTAAATGAAATTGTTACACTTATTTTATCTTTGTCAGCTTCCTTACAATAATTCTATACAAAATTGAAAATCACATAATTCAAGAATAAAACACACAACACATAAATAAACTAAATAACATGCTTAGCTATTTAACAGGTTGGATTATTGCTCCAATACTTCCAAAGGATGCCCTTACTTCTTATGAATCTAGCTTCAATCCTTCCTCTTACAATAATTAAATGTACTCAAAAAATATTTTTCATATTAATCAAAATGCAATAAAGAATTACTATAAGGAAATTACAATAACAATTGTCTGACAAAATATACTTTTGATATATTTCTCTAATTGATCTCTACCTACCTCTCAAACCTATTTTTACCTATATATATACAATAGGGGAGATTATTTTATAAAAAATAATATACATTCCTAACTAATAAATATTTGGTTATAGGATAACTGAAATTGGTTCCTTCTACTAAGGTCAATATTCATGTGAATCTTGTAATACTACCTCAAGATCAACAAAGTTATTTCAGTCTCCAACCACATCCTTATTACATTAAATAGAGGTTGTTATCACGTGTGTAAGTTAGTTAAATTAATAATAAAATTCTATTTATCCATGGATTTGGTTATGTAGTGGTTGTAGGATGTGTCCATGTGATGAGATCCATTTACTATAGGATCGTCTGTGTTATATACATATTGCTTAAAAACATATTTAAAACACATTATAGAGAAAATCATCCTATAGTAGAAGATAACTATTATATAATTGATTCCAAGACAAAGTTATAACTATTCAAAGATTATGAGAACATAATGCTATTTGAAATATTATGGTTGTTTGAGGATAAAAACTTATGGGAAAGTAGTTCAAAAGCATGATAAATGAGAAGGATGATCATGATAGATGAGGATAAAAATATGATAATTCTAGGGCTCATCATGATCATCTAATCATCATAGGCTCATTTTTTTCTAATGATCACACTATAATACATCTCATCTATCTTCATATCAATGACTTCAAAGTCACCATGTATGCTTAGTTATGCGACTTTGATTTACACATCCTCTAATCAACCAATTGGTTCAATGTACTCATAACCCATAAGACTTTGAGTAACTAGGCTATAACTTAGTATAGATTGACCAATAACAACCCATGTTGACTAAGAGATCATATTAATAGCATTGAAAAAAATTTACACTATGTTGGGTATATCATACCCTATTATTTTAATGTCCATCCTTGAATCAACATCCCATAGTTTTTTGGTTTCTACATACCATATCATCTGATCCACTCAATATTGGCCATTTTATGCACACTCTAGTAGATTATGGAGCAAATTGGTGATGTTTTATGAGATTTCCTCATTTTAAAGTGTACTAAGGAGCTTCTTAAAGTCTATCAAGGTGGTGACAACACCATATTGTCAAATTATGTGCACTACTTGCCCATATATCTATGTATTTGTGGTTACAACATCATCTTTAGTGGTCTCTTGTTGTTGAATCATTTTTAGAATCTATGTTACTTTGCACATCAACCTTTTTTTGTGGTAGGCTCTAGATACTTGTTTGGTTTTGCTTTCCTAATCCTATGGTCTTGTGGAAATTTTAAAGGAATTAATCATTTATCTACATGTTTTTGACAAGTGATAGCTTGTAATAATGCATCCTTTTAGGGCTATGTGGTAACCATAATTACATTTCTTATAGCCTTGTCTTCACATTGCTTTACTAACAATTGATAGTAATTTGTATCATGTTGCTCATAAACCTTAAAGTAGGCATAGTAGGATTAATATTATAGATTCATAGGTCAATTCTTTTGTATATGGTTATATTCCTCTATTTGGTTGGAAACCCTAGTTACCAAAATGTTGTGGTCCATAGTTCATAATTTTGTTAAGGTTTACACCCTTATATTTTTTGGCTTCCACCATATCTACCATATTGAGCTTGAGTTGGTTGTGGGGCCCAACCAAATTATGTTGGTTGTGACACCACATAATTCTAAGAATTTCAAGTCTACACAGGGATTATCTAATTATTAATAGGTGGATTAAAACTAGGTATTTCTATAGGTTGTTATACTAGTACCATCAGTGCCTAAGGTACAAGATATGGATTAGTGTCAAACCTATTCACTTTAGGTGTGTTGATATTCTACATTATCATATTAGATTTCTATGCTACTACTATAAAGATGTTTTTAGTAATTTATTTTCTTAGGTCTTATAGTGCTTGAAAGTTATTATTATCATGGTTGTGGGCTTTACATAAGTTAAATTAAAATTTTTGTGTGTTCTTTACATGATGTTATATTATATGACATTGATATGTTGCATATTCTACTATATGACATATATCATATAACTTAGTTTTTATTCTTGGGCACTCATTTTTATTGTGTCCTTTGTCATACTCCATACATAAAATATCTGACTGAGGTATCTGCACTAATTCTTGTTGTTTTTCCAATTTATTTATGAGTTGTAAATTTTACTCTATCTATCAACTAGGATACAAATCTCCCCCATAATATTCAATCTGCTCCACTTAGATTTTAGTTATTCTATCTTCTATTTTATTAATGAAATGGGTTTGTATAATAGAAAACCTCATCCTTGGTCATAGTCCCTATACAAACCAAGTATTTTTGTCCTTTTCTACTAAAAATAATTGACTTTATTCATTACATCTAGAAATAAACTATTGTTTTTGAAAACAATCTCTTTATACCTTTGCCTAATTTCATTAATATTTTGTATGGTTTGACTAGAGTATTTCTAGACTTTAAATTCTACGATCAACATTATTTTGAATTATTGTAATGTAGTTTGGTCATCAAATTTTTGGAATATAAATTTTAATTATCTACTATCTAATGCTCCAATCAAACTATACTTCATCATTGCTTCATCGATGATTCCTTTAGCTTCCTATTCCATAGTGCAAGTGAGTAGGTATTGCTTGGGTTTGTAGAGTTATCATAAGGAACTAGGTGGATCAATGATCCCAATTGAGCTTCCATAGTGGGGTTTCCTATAGGTATCATAGTTTATTTTATTACAACTAACATCAAGGATGGTTGTAATTTTGAGGATTTATGTGTATTTTAGGGTGCATCTTGATCTGGTGGTGGTTGTGATGTCTCCTTTGGTTTTATGGATGTGGTAGTTGTAGATATATCTCCATCATCTCCTTATTATTATAATATTTAAATTTTTTTAAATAAATCCTTAGCCTACATAAGAATTATAGGATCTATCTCTATAGAAAGAAATGTTGTTATGTTATTTTATTGGTTTGAGAAACTCTGTGCAACTTCATGATATGAATCATTTTGTACTTCTAGGTTTTTTGTGAACTTATTATATAATTAGTCTTTTTTAAGTGTTTTAATCTAAAGTTATATAGTAATTCTTATGATTTTGAGAAAAAATGGGCTTGGGGGATGTGTTATACATTAGTAAATGATCCTTACCTCTAAAGCTATATCTCTCAAAACTTGAACCTGTATTATGTCTATGATTATAAGGTGATCCTTTATTTTCTCTCTGGAATAGCCTTCATAGAAACTATGAAATTTTAACCATATATTCTACTTCTATACTACTACCTTCTTCTTTCATCCATGCTAAATCTTCATTTTGTCGTCATGCTATATCTTTAATTTTCCCAAGCTCCTCTCTCTATCTATCTTCACCACACACTTCACTTTTTCATTTATTTTCATCTATATCATTGATACTCCTCCTCCTCCTCCTATTCACAACTTACTAAAATGCACTATGTTTGTTTCATATCCTCTATTATTGCATCTCTCTTTCCAACTCCAAATCATTTTTCTAGTCCTTTTCCTTTAGATTTTCCATTCTAGAATCAGGTTCAAGCTCTATATTTTCATATTTTATTCATTCTCCCTTATCCTACACACACCGCCTTGATGTAAAAAGAGACTAATCCATATAGAAGGAATAGGTACCATTACTTTCTCTATATCCAACATCTTAATGAGCATAAGAAGTTGATGTAAGAATTTTCCTCTTATCCCTCTCATAAATAGATCCTTTGTCACTTCAAATTCTAAATATCCTTGTAATATAAAATTTATGATATACCCATTGATGGTCAAATCAAACCAATGATCTATCACATGGGTCTAACTAATATCTAAGGTCTCAAGTTGTTCCATCTTATCCTTAGACCACATAATGTCAATAGTCACATAAGATATTAAAAAATGATGTTCTAGATGAGCCAACCATCTAGCTAGTAATCTAAGTAATTCACACTAAATATCTCATAAATCTCACCATAAATATATTCCTACAAAATTTGTTATTTAGAACACCGTATTCTTTGATCTTCCCTTCTATGGAAACTTAATTATTTTTTGATCTAGCTAACATTCCATGTCTCTTTGACTGTGTAACCATCTTAGCATATCCTCAATAGTGAGTTCCATGCTCATTGTACCATTGTTAGGGATAAATCCTATAATTTGAGAAAAAGCTTGGGATAAAGGAAAATCATCACTTAGTATTCAACTTCTATCTTAGGATCTTAGATGTTTATACAATATTGAGTAATACTATGAATATCTATGTTGACATATATTCAATGGTAAAATCATAAATGATGATAAAGTTATCAAATTTTTAAATAAAGAACTTTTTTATATTCATTAATATATTAAGAGTTCAAATAGATGAAAGTAATTTGTAGATGGTTACAAATAAAGATTATAAACTCATGAGGTTATTATGCAATATCACCCAAACTCACAATGGGTCAATATCAACTATAATACAAAACTGATTTCATAATATATAATCTTGTAACAAATATCATTATCAAAAAGATATATCTCACATAATAAGTGCATAGCTATTATATTAACCCTCAAATACTAAATCAGCTTATAATCTTCATATCATGAAAAACTCATTACAATTTCATTCAAAAGATCCTAGGTTTTACTCAAAAGTCATGAATACAATATTAACCAATACTATCCAACACTATCTAACACTTTCTAACCCATTCTACTATAATTTTCATGAGTATATCATCTTGCAAACTATATTATTATAACAATGAGGTTTATACTTGGCACTAGGTATGTTAACCTATATTTTATTTCTAGATATTCCTTTTACCTAATACCAAATAAAAATAGAATATATTACTAACAATCATATAGGATAACCACTAACAAAAAATAAATCATGATCCTTTTCCATGTGGCGTGTTCATAGATGTGAGTGGTTAGTGTAAACATTCCCTGACTAACACCTTACATACTTTTACATACAATATTAAACCAATTTATTACAATAATTATTTCACCTTTTAGTATGGTTTAGGTGATCAAATCACTCAATATTTCTAAGGTTTTATTTTAGACTTGATCATCTTGCTAAACTAGGTTGTAAGTACCATTGGGTTACATGGTTGAGCTAATCTCAATTAGTAGATGGAAATTCACTTTTGTTCAAAATTTAGGGGAATATTCCTTCCAATATTTTTATATCTACTTGGTTATACACACTTAAAATTTTTTTAATCTATATTATTCCTAATCTTAGTTTTAGATCACTACAATGGTACATATTTTTCAAAACAACTTGCCAATAAGTAAGCTAGTTATATCAACACACATGTGTACTCCTAAACCTTGTTCTTTAAATTTAAATATATTTAAATTAATTTCAACCCATATTAAATTAAATAAGTTTATACTATAACATGCTCTTGGTTGTAGGTCAGTCACTAACAAATCACTCAAGATGGGCACATGTAAAGATAATATGTGCATACACACCTAGGTACGCATTTCTTTCCTTTAAGATAGAAAATTTAGTAATAGATTAAAGAGGGTAAATTTTATATGATATTTTATGATTATATACCACCTAAATCATATACACTTAGAAAACTTAGACCTTTCTTTCTTCTACAAGTCTTGCATCTACTCTATCTTTGTGTCCATTGGCTTATATATCTTAGTTTGACCAGTATTATGTTGATGACCTAGACATTTTATCTTATGTTTATAATCATTAAAATTTACTTATCTTCCATCTCTAAAATTTTATAATATATGCCTTATTTTTTATTCCTTATACACTAACATCTGTGATATACAGTAACATTGACACTATTATCTTGCCCTAAAGTAAGTATCTAGTTCCATAAAGTCATAAAATTTTCAAATGAAAAACATCCTAATGGTCAACCTAAGTAGTTTCATGTGATTTATTAATCTAAATAGATTTATATAAATTCAATATAAACCCTCATTCATTCACCACCTAACATTTAGACAAAAGAGCATTTAGTTAAACAAAGCTTCCTTATTTATTTCTATTTCCATACTAGTCATAAGGACTACACATCTACATGTTTAAAGTAATTAAGTATCATCCGAATAGCCTAATTTTCCATGTTAAAATATAGGTAATTATTTTACTTGATTATTAAAATATTTTCTAATTCACACACAAGATAAAATATAGGGGATAATTACATGATTATGAGTCCCTCTTCTAGAGTATTGGCTATGTAGGTATCACCCTTTGATAGTGGGGTCTATGGAATCAGCTAAACACCATGTGACCATTAACCCATTTTACTCCAAGGTCAATCTAAAGATTGATAATTAAGTTTTTTCCTTTCAAAAATGAATGATAATCCATTACCAAAATATAAATTCACTATAGTGAAGGCAAATAAAAACCCAAAGCATCTAGGTGGTCGCATCCTATTCCAATAGGTAATCCATATAGGACACTAGTGTCAAACCTATGCATTAGTATCAATGCAACCGTCCCAAGATGATGTTACTATCTAGAGAGCCAAAAGTATTAGATTCATAATTAATGACTATTCTAGAATATCCTTTCATCCTAATTTATACCTATTCTAGATCTAGAACTATATTAACATTAGAACAAGATAATTGCATCAGTTCATTATCATTTATATATCTAACATAGTTATACTTTCCATATTTAGACTATTTCAACATAATAAATTTAGTGTGTGCTTCTATTTGAGTTTAACATCTAAATGACCTGATATAGATTCTATTATCACCCTTGTGCCATTTCATTTATATATACCCCTTTAATGTAAAATGTAGGGTTAACAATAGGATCACCTTAGACCAAAAACCATTTTAGGGTTAAACATATATAAAGTCTTTTAGGTACATCATTATTAAATGAAAATGAAAATACATGATTAACACAAAAATACTATATAATCTCTTCATATGTGATATAATTTTCTCATGATGTAATCCTTGAAATGAAATGATAGATTTTCTTGTGTAACTATTCTATTAACTTTATCATAATGATTATTTGATCCTTGAGGGATTAAGAAGCATAAATCTTAGGTATTTATGACCGAGTATGAATTAAAAAAACTACCAAGAGGAGATGTGGGAGGTGGAGGGTGTTGAGGAAGGATATGTTGG
The DNA here is from genome assembly GCA_037957365.1 of Torreya grandis. Classification (NCBI taxonomy): domain Eukaryota; kingdom Viridiplantae; phylum Streptophyta; class Pinopsida; order Cupressales; family Taxaceae; genus Torreya; species Torreya grandis. The sequence continues at coordinate 11,202 of JARHVA010002805.1, read as the reverse complement.
TTATCTACGTCTTTAAATCTAGGATGGATCACCTTACCCCATGGAATAGTGATAACATGAACATGGGTAGAGGGAAAGTATCTATCACCAACTTGAGTGTTAGGAGGAGGAAGAGATTTTTTTAGCCATTTTAAAGTTTCTAAATATTAAAATGGTAACAAGAAGAGTGAGATGAGATAATGTTAAAAAATAATCAAACATGATAAATAAATCATGATTTAATATGAAACCCTCAAAATAAAAAATTATAAGGAAATCCTAGTGTCAAAATTTAGGGTTTTACTATGTTAAATAATAAAAATGAGTTCACCAATACGTCTCAAAATATGGGGAATCAGAGATGTTAGATCCTAATTAGATAAACTATTTCATAAAATAATAATGTTATGAATATAAAATAAATGATACAAAATGATTTTAAAATTTAAAAATTTGGAAATATGTTATAACATGAAAGTTACACATAAATACAACTTTGCTAGAAAACTAAAACATAGGATTGTGACTAAGATTAGAAAGGAATATGTGTGACTATGCTAACTAAATGTGGATGTAAAATAGGGTTTTGATAGATCTCCAAAAAATAATAATGGATATACATAGGGGTGTAGAGTGATTATGTCCTTATGTATCAATTACATCCTATAGATTATATCTCTCTAAAACTAGTGTGGTAGGTTTATCTTAGATTTCATGTTCTATTTACCTATTCAAGAGCCTTTAGTCCATCTCAAAACCATTATGTATCCTCTCTTTTAATTATAACCCTAGATTAATAGATAAATAGGGAAAATACAATCAAAATATAAAAAGGGGTTAGAAATTGAATTTATACTTGAACTAAACAACCTATGTTTTGAACACTATTTACATACCAATAATCCAAAGAGGGATCAAACTCCATGTAGTTCTCCCATGCTTTGGTAGTGTGTGTGAAAAATGAGTGAAATTTTATAAATGTTCATGCAATCCCGGTGTGATTAATTACTTCAAACATGAGTTTTAACCTTGGAGGTGTATTCATACTTTACCTTTAGATTTTTATAGCTATAGGTATTCAAAATTAGGAGAAATAGGGAATTTTGTTTCAATGTGCAATTAGAGTTCTAGTGATTTTCAATATGGAAATTTCTTGTGTGAAAAATGGTTTGAAATGTGGATTTAAAATTATATTTTATAAATTAATTTATATTTTTCTTGCTAAACTTATAGGACAACCCTTTACATGAATTTGAATGTGAGCAACTAGTTGTTATTTTGAAGGAAGACATTGCTAGTAAAACTGAATAATAGTGGGGAGAGACACTATCCAAATAGGGTGACATTTTCCATAGAGAAAGAGTGGATAAAATAAAATATTATATAATTATCAAAGTGAGTTTAGGTTACTTATAATTATATATATTGATATTTTTGGACCATTGGTTTCTTTTTGGAATGGGTCATCTTTAATAGGAGTGAAGGAAGAGTAGCTAAAGACCATGGAATGAGACATGAGCTAATACTGAAAATGAGTGGTTATAAGTGAAGTATTTTACAATTAAATGTCAATTTTATGTGTATTAAATATTATACTACTTGAAAAATTAATTACTCTTGATCATATACATACATATGAGGTAGGTAAGTCAAGCACAAAACATGATCAAGAACCAATTACAAACATTAAATAATATACACATAAGGCATTATCAATCACTATAAAATAAGAGGAAACAATACCAAATATCCTAATTTTATGTAATTCTAAATATCCTAGTTTAATAATTACATATTTATACAATATTAATGATTATGATATTCAAGATCTATTAGATGAAAATCTACGTAAGGTCAATTTCAATCCTTTTAATCTCAAAGAACACTTATCTTGTGCTTTATCCACACCTGTAAGATTTGGAAAATATCAATAAGATATAGTAAAAATAGATAAATCAAACACTATTATGGAGGGACCATATTCTAAAGATAAAGTAAAATATATAAATCAATATAGTGAACATAATAATACCAATACTTATAGCATTAATTCACAACAATAACAAGAACAAATTCAATATTTATGTATATGGGTTACATAACTTGAAGGAAAGATTATAAATACTCTTAAACTTTATAATGTTATAGTTAATATCACATCTCTTAAATAGTAATTACAAGTTGAACAACATAAGTAAATTAGACAAAGTGAATATGATGGATTATTAAAATAACATATCCAAGATAAATAGTTGTACAAATAAAATTTACCATAAAAAGGGTTACAAATAAAACATGGTGAACAAGAGAGTACATAAAAATAAAATTTTCTAATGTAAATTACAACCAATCAAATGAATATTAAAAAATATATTTCTTAAAAATGACAATCAAAATAAAGTCAAACCATATAACGATAAACATGGTTCTAAAAAGATGTGGCTAAAACATGTTCATCCTATTTAGGGCCTTTTGATTTTATATCTCAATATTTATGGTAAGAAATGTCACAGAGGTCAAACTTTCCTCTATTTATGAGGATAATATAAATATCATGACACTTATTCAATATTTATAATAAAATAAAAAACATTTGGGTAATATTACCAATCCTAAATGTTACATTGGATTCATTTAGCTACTTGTAATGTCTAGGCCAAAAACATGTTGAAGTTACATTTCACATTGACCCTACCTTGGATTAATGCACCACTAAATTGGGAAAATAATTGATGAGATCAATGTGAAGTGACATTGGGTACAAGATTATGATTATGTCATAGTCACTCATGAATCCATAATGGTAACAATATAGCTAACATATGAGTCCATCAAGCAAAATAAAATAAAATAAAAATACCCCTAGCTATTATCTTCATCAAATATGAATAATACAATCATAGAATAAGCACATGACACTAACACATTTAAAAGAATCAAAATACATTGGAACATTAAATAACACATTAAGAGTGTAGTTGGTTTGACATATATAGATGCACAAAATACTCAAAAGAATAATCTATTGTTACAAGACCAAGAAGATTATGATCATAATTAAAAATACATATAAGATTGGTATGACATTACCAATATCATAAGACCTATATAGTGGCATCCCATCATATTTATGGTTTAACACAAAACTAATAGAGGTGATGACATATTTTATATATGAACTCCCATAGAAGCATCCTATGGATAAGGTTATTTGTTAAACTATAATACTATTCATTGTACATAGATTATCACTGCCTGTCTCAATTGCAAGCCCATTATATTATTCTATTTTCACACACATGTTCATTTACACCTGCACATAGCCTTACATTAGCCTTTACCCTTTAATTTGTTTATCCCTTACCTTTTTATCATCTATCCTAATGCCTAACATCTAAGACACCATTCTAAAAATTGACACTTGTTGTAATTATTTTAGACCCCTCTCCATTATTTTATGTTAAAATATTTGATATTTTTTCTGATACACGTATTTTAAAATTTAAAAAAATAAATAAAATGTTTAAAAAAATATTAAAACATATAAAATAGTAAAAATGAAACCAAAAAATAGGTCTTGAACTTGACAAGATATGTTATGTACTTATTTACATATGTTATTTCTCATATAATTTGGTAGATAGCATATTATTTTTATATATACACATGCATTTCAAAAGGTATATGAGTGTGATGTAGGACATAAAAAAATACATGAGTTCATATATTTTGAACTCCATTCTACTTAGTATCCATGCCCATGATTAGGGCATATAAATTCTATAGGTTAACACTATAACAAGCTATATCTTTATATGACCTCAAATGTAATTTTAAGATACATATCATACAATTTACTTAATAATCACTAAATATTCTATACATTTTTCTACATATATATGCTATTTTGATAAAAAATATGAAAATCATAAATGGAATAGACTAGTTTTTCACTTCTTCTATGCTCTTTCGATGTTATTTACTTTATTGCATGATAAGCTAGATGTTTATTTAATATTGTGTGTGTCCCTTAGATCTCATGTGAAAATAAATTGTTTGAACATCTCTATGATATTTTTATTGATAAGTGAAACACATGAACATTTCCAAAGCTTATGTACCCTTGGCCTTATGGGTGTAATTTTTCCTTATGTGATGTTTGAACATGTCCATTTTTTATGTCCCTTGTCCCTATGTGTGTAATATTTGATTCTTTTAACTTTTGAACATGTCCCTTGTATGAAACCCTTGGCCTTATTGTATGACATTTTATTAAATTATGTGGCATTATTATGTTTACAATTATATTCTTGTTCATCTTAATAAGTAGTGCCATGATACATATCATGCATTTTTTACTATGATTAATTTACTTTAGGGCTCATTTTTATATCTATTGATACATGACACTAATCTGAATTTCATTCAATATGTTTACATACATGATTAAATAATAATTAATAATTTTATGATAACATACTTTCGAACATGATGAAATTGCAATACATGATTCTCTATCTTTATAACATGATACCAATAAATATTATTTTGAGATGAGATACTTAAAATAGTACATACATCATTTCAAAATAGGGCATCACAATGGGCATGTCTTAGATATATATATATCTCGATGAATAGATTTGAGATAAAGAAAATGTTTAAAGATACAAAATATAGGATTCAAAAATAAAGATTACAAGTTTTCAAAGATTAAAATCAAATTCAAACGATCAAATTGTATAAAAAAAATATTTGGTTTTTTCAAAGATTCAAATTAATTTAGAAATCAAACATTGGTAATTATGCATATGCTTAATTTTTAAATAAATAAAAATAATAATTATAAACACTTGAAGGGATATTCAAATACATTTGAAAATTAATTACAAGCTCAAAGTTATACATTGAAAATTCAATTAAAGTGATCATATAAATGCATAACATTTTATATCAATGGTAAAAAATCAGGGTAGCATTATACTCATTCTTTTTCATGCTTATTCAAAGTTATAAACTAAATATTCAAAATTTAAATATCAAAGTATCTATTTCAATGAATGTCTATGAGAAATGCGGTCATGAATAATTTTTAATTATTTTTTATCATCAAAAATAGAATCTAGATCTGTCTATAGTGGTGTTAATTGAATATATTTTGATGATGTACATTCTAGTCTAGTGACACTCAATATCTTTGGAATCATTTTTAGTTAACCTAGCATGGTTCCAAATTTATGGAAGAGTACACTAGGAACTTTTACCAATTCAAGTGGGTCGGAATAAATCATATTTTTAGCTCAATAGCCTGATTAGTTATTCAAATTGATAATTTATCCCTCTCAATTCACTATTGGTTTAAATTATAAAAGTGATTCACAAAGGGGGAATAATTTTACATCATAAATTATAGGTTACATGGAAATTGGTTTCACTTTCATACATGTGTAACCCCTTCCTTGATCTCTTTTCAAACTTTTTCAAATTATAAAGCTCAAGATTTTAAAATTCTCAAAAGAATAGAATGACTAATTCATGATCTATTGTAGGGTTCTATAAATTTGAGTAGCCCACACAATTGAAGTATTTGATCAAAGAAATATTTCATTTTACCAGCACTTAGGTTAATTTATTTATCATTTTATTTATAAATTTAGTTACTAAAATGATGGTGGGGGGGGGGGGATGGAAGGGGTATAAATGTAGATACATAAATATAGTCACAGATATTTGATAATGTTAGTTCTTGAAAAATCCTAAACCACATGAATTGTGCATAAATACATGACTCTTAATTTATAATTCCTTGAAGCCATGTATCTATATGTAGGTTTGACCGCCTTTTTTTCCATTTATATTATACATAACTTCTAGTGTTAAATTATAAAAATGTCTAAAATAGTCTTAATTTTTTATCAAATAGAGGATATTTTATATTTGTTTATAATTTATAGGTACAAAATAAGTAGATAACACACTACACTCTTGTCCACTTAGGCTAACTACATCATGTGCCAATTAACAATTAGTTTTTTTAAATCAAATAAATCCTTATAAGGTCCTTATTGCACATTTGACATGGTTAGATAAATGAAATTTTCAAAAAATTTCACCTATAAATACATTTCAAGAGTAACTCATTATCACCACTTTTTATTCAATTGGTTCGAGTATACATAATTCTACACATTGAGAGAATCTTCACTATTGTCTTCAAATTCAATATCACTCATGAGGAGCATTCACTCATGAGGAGCATTCATAACAAAGTTACAAGAATTATAAATAAATTAAAGATATATCATTTTCAAGTATTAAATTTATTTTATAACTCTATATATATATATATATATATATATATATATACATATATATATATACATATATATATACATATATATATACATATATATATACATATATATATATACATATATATATATATATACAATATATACATATATACATCTATATATATATATATATATATATATATATATACATAGATATATATATATATATATGATATATATATACATATAGATATATATAGATATATATATATATACATATATATATATACATATATATATATACATACATACATACATACATATATATATATATATATATATATATATATATATATATATATAATATATATATATATATATATATATAATCAAAGGAACATTATTTCACATTTACTCAAGGTGGGATAACTATGTGGAATTAATTTCTCTCTTTGGAGTATTGGATAAATAGGGAATGATCAATCATCAATGTGTGATTGATATTGGCTCAACCAATTAGTATCCCATATTTTACTATAGGTTTTCAAGAAATCGAAAGTTCCCTTAGGGTTTCAAATATAAGAGAGATAAAAACAATAATTTTTGTGTGGTGCTATTTTCAATTCATTATCTTATATTTCTTGGTAAATAGAGGTGCAATAGGTACAATGATTAGTTTTCATGCACACTCAATTGATATGATCCATAGTCAATAGAAACAATCAAATTAAAATTTATGTCCACTTTTATTAGTTGTGCCTAATTATATATTTTGATTCTACCTCTAATCTATCATTTCTAAAAGTTTATTTTTAGTCTTTTCTTGTTACTCACCTATCACATGCAACTAGCATAAATCCATAACTAACAGACTCAAACACACTATGTCACCATACACATACAATGAACTTGTATATATTATATTGTTTTTCATTATTCTAATCTTGAGCTTATGTAGTTGCCTATTCTTATGATTTTCACTATTAGATAGTCAAAATAGTTCAACATAGATCTATGGTGAGAGATAAGTATTTCTCATCTTAGTACTTTCCAAAAATATTAGTTTTCTATATCTAACATCTTATCAATATCATGATTTTTGATAATTATATATATTTGTAATTTTGATATTTTATTGATTTACACATATTATAACACATTAGAAAAATGATTTATTTTTATAAAAAATAGTGTAAAACAAATACATCAATATAGTCAAACAAGGCCAAGTAGATATATAGAGAAAATACAAGAATGATAGGTATCTATATAGTTTGTGACATGTGTTAAAAGAATAATGTGCACAAAATACAATATCATTTTAGTATATAATAAGTAAAGGTAATCAATATGACCCAAATACATGCATTCATACATACATACATGTGTGTGTGTGTAGACACACCCAAACACACACACACACACACACACACACACACACACACTCACACACACACGAATCATAATAATGTAAATATATAGAGTAAGTGGAGATGATAATAAACATGCCTCTAGTGGGAAATAGTTAGTGTATGGTCATACAATATGTATATATAAATGTGTGTGATTATGTAATCCCAATGTAAGCCATACAATTTATAGGTAATAAATATATATGAGTGGTAAAGTATCATGATGCAAATAATGTGCACAAATCTGAAGCTACTATAAAATATGTATCATCATAAGATAAATGCTACATATGTCTAATTAGGATGAATAATCAAAATACATGGGATAGATGAATTATAAATGAAAGAGAAGAGCTATGTACACATATGTAACACACACACACACACACACACACACACACACACACACAGACACACATGAATCATAATAATGTAAATCAATAGGGTAAGTGGAGATGATAATAAACATGCCTCTAGTGGGAAATAGTTAGTGTATGGTCATAAAATATATAGATATAAATGTATGTGATTATGTAATCCAATGTAAGCCATAAAATTTATAGGTAATAAATATATATGAGTGGTAAATTATCATGAAGCAAATAATTTGAACAAATCTGAAGCTACTATAAAATAGTGTATCATCATAAGACAAATGCTACATATGTCTATATTAGGATGAATAATCAAAATACATGGGATAGATGAATTATAAATGAAAGAGCATATGTACACATATGTATTAATAAATAATAATATATGGAATAAGTAAGATATCAAACATTGATAATATATATAAGATATTATGTTCCTATGAGTGAAATATCGCATCAATGGGATGCTCATATACATGATACATACATAAATACATATACATACATACATATATATATATATATATATATATATCTATATATATAGCATATATATAGATTACACATATATATATATATATATATGTATGTATGTATGTATATATGTATGTGTGTGTGGTGTGTGTGTGTGTGTGTGTGTGTGTGTGTGTGTGTGTGTGTGTGTGTGTGTGTGTGTGTGTGTGTCGTGTGTGTGTGTGTGTGTGTGTGTGTGTGTGTGTGTGTGTGTGTGTGTATGTATGTAATATGTAATGTATGTATGTATCATGTATATGAGCATCCCATTGATGTGATATTTCACTCATAGGAACATAATATAGTTTATATATATTATCAATGTTTGATATCTTACTTATTCCACACACACACACACACACACTACACACACACACACACACACACACACACACACACAGCACACACAACTCACACACACACACACACACACACAAACACAAACACACACACACACACAGCACACACACACATATGTAATCATGTATATGAGCATCCCATTGATGCAATATTTCACTCATAGGAACTATAATATATTTTAATATATATTATCAATGTTTGATATCTTACTTATTCCATATATTATTATTTATTAATACATATGTGCTCATATGCTCTTTCATTTATAATTCATCTATTGCCATATATATATATATATAATATAATATATATATATATATGTCATAATCATATAATATATTCCTATGAGTGAAAGATCTTATCAAGGAGATGCTCATGTATATGATATATATCATATATGTAATACTAATATAATATATTTATGTGTTCATCCAACATTTAAGACATGTTATTACAATCATCTTCTATATATGTAGTAGCATATACATTACCAACCACACCATATTATGAATTGATTTTTTTTATACCTATTTATTTTGAACATGTTCCTCATCCTTAGGATCTTGCATATTATTTGTAATTATAGAGGAAGTATATATGAGTGTTTGAGAATTATTCAAGGTAATGATTTACATTTTTCATCTTTTTTATAAGATGTTCGATCTCAAAAGATAGAATTTAGCTAGTTTCCTTGGTAAAATATAATACTATCATGATTGTCATTGAATCACACACACATTTTTATCATAAATGATATTCAAAGGTATAATTATATTGATTCAAAGTAGGATAAATATATAATGTATCAGATAGTGAGTTTGACCACAAGAGTTATATCCCATAGAATATTTTTGATGAAATGATCAAATGTCATAGTTTTATTCAAGTGATCAATGTCATATCCAAGAGAGTTGAGAAGTGTCATGCTACATGTGTTAAGTTAAAAATTTATCATCATTAATGACATTATTACATTAATTTCCATCAATGTGAATACTAATGGTCAAAGGCTCTATAAATAATGAAGTCGTAGTAATTTTTACCCTTACAAACCATGCTTGTGATGTTAATATTCTCTAGGTACCTATTAATTTTAAACTTATTTATTACCACAAATATGGTTTGTAAATTTAGTCTTTCATAATTACAATTATTTTCTTTATCATGTGAATATTTTTACAATTTTTTTTAGTAATTTCCATTGTTGTAACTTCTCTTGTTTTGACCTTTCCTTCTTCAATTATTCCTTATGAGATCATGCTTTATATAGATTTTACATATCAAATTATTCATTTTTATCCTTTTTTTTTTTCCAAAATTTCTTTTGTAACCTTTCCTTTCCAATTATTTCTTTTTTAGCTTTTATTTTTCCATTTTTTCATTATCCGTAGTTTGAATATGGTTGTTTATTAAAATATGTCTTAAATATGGTCATGATTTAATTGATGCATATAATGTGATATCAACACTATCAATAATTTTTTTTCCTCTTAAAATACCAAACAATATTCACATGATGTCTATGTATTGTATGATAAAAAAATAGAATTTGGATCTTTTAATAGAAGTAATAGGAATTAATGTTACCAAATTATATTTTAGGCATGCCCCTTAGAGTTTTCAATTGGAGTATTTTAATCTTATGAAAAATTTGTGAACCATTAGTTTTAAATTTGTTATGTTTTTGAACCCATACTTGAGGTGAAATAATTTGAGGCACAAAGATCTTAAATGGAGAAACAAAGGTGTAATTAACACTAACATACTAAATATTTGTTCTATGTGTAATATTATCCTCATTTGATGTAAAATTTAGACATATTATATTTCAAAAAATACTCAATGGATTTATAAATAGTTACAGTATGGTTTAGAATTTTTCTCGAAAACATCAAATCTTGGGCACTTCTGATTGAATATGCATACAAATACTAATAATTGGGTGTGTGGGATATGGAGGGGAATAAGAAGGAATGTTTTGATGACCTGTAGTTTATAATAGAAGGTGATGAACCATACCTCTTGGGAGAGTAACAACATTGACCTTTATAATAGAGGTATGCTTAACTATCATGACCTTGAGGACATATAAAAAAGGTCTATTATAAAATCTCTTACAATTCCACATGAAATATAAGATGTATTATTAAGGATATTTAAGAATTCAGTCATTATTAATTTTATACTTGGTTTTAGTGTTTATTAATTTTACCTATTTCATGACATGGTTACCAAAGATATTACATGGTTTAGGCTAAGAAATTATAATTA